>WEDG01004762.1:0-146042 GCA_017591395.1 Schistocephalus solidus | reverse complement strand
ACTTCAAACGGCCGTCGAACTACCGGGTAGTTTACCCAAGCAAGAATATGCCAGAGGCATTGTCCTGATCCTTTACACAACTTCATCCCATCGATGTGCAACTGAATGCCCATTTCAGGAATTTCAGTTGCTCGCCGGAGAATAAGCTCATCCAGTAAACCACGTCGTTGTTTTAAGCAGGCAGTGATCAAAAGTACACTTTGAGCGCATGGCATGCAGATCATTCCATCGAATGCTGGGTGCATTGAAGTCACGCATGAGAACCACATGAGGTTGATTGCTGATCTCCTTTATGGTATCCAGCAATCAAATATCTGTGTCAGTGTCTGTCCTAGTCTACATCAAAGTATGTGTCAACGACCTGTTCTTTAGCGAAGGGATTTTTGCTGATGATATTAAATTGTGGAGGCCAATCACATCTGACGACGACAGGCACGAACTTTAAGAGAGTATCACCCGTCCGGCAGCTGGTTCGTTTGCTGAATTTTCGGGTTAAACATTTGGAAAAGTGTAGTCATAATACCCCGTACCAGAAGTATCATTTAAGAGACCGATTCCCACCCATACCTTCTCTTTCAAATTTGAGGAACAGAAGGACCTCGGTGTTCTAATAAACTCCTTACTCAAACCGTCTTTACCGTGTCTAAAGGTAGCTAAACGCGCGACACAGGTGTTATTTGCGCTCAGACGATTATTTGATACGGAAATATTGAAAAAATATCCAGAGTATTCATCCAATGTCACTTGAAGTATGCCATCCAGACGTAGCATCAGTGGTAAAAGAAGGATTTTATACAGCTGGAACAACTGCAGGCGAGGGTTAAAAAGATGGTCAAGAATTTAGTAATCTGCCTTCCAAGGCCACGCTGGCTGAACATTATCATTTTGCTGTAATAACACGAAAGAACGTGGTGATTTATGCCAAATCTAACGGATTGTCCGAGACCATGAATGTGCCCCATAATTTGATGATCTTCTCGATTTGGCAGAGACTGCGTGGTCATCGATGAACTTACATGTATATTTGTCAGATTTAATTTTTTAAATATTTATTCATTTGTCCTTTCTTGATTTATATAGGGAGCTCAATGGTGAAGGCTGAACTCCCGCATTAAAGTGACTTATGTGACTTAAAGTGACATCCTGAAACAATAATAGTTTTAGTACACACCCGGGCCGCAGAGCTTCACCGCGAATTTCGACTTGACTGTCCTTTTGTGGGCTGAGATTTCTGTCACTCGCGAAACAAGTGTTAAAGGTTAAATTTCCATTTGCGATTCGTTTATATTCGTGAAGGTTAGCCAACATCTGACTGTTGCCTCTACACACTCATTCTCGTTCGTTTATTGGAGGGCCAGCTGCAGTTACCACTGGCCTTCCACATACATGTGCAAATATATGCAGGCGAATAACTCTTTTTGTCATTCATTTCAAACCTTTGGCCTGTTTAAAATTTTTTATACATTTTTTTGTTATAGGTCGTAAATTTTTTCCCATCCCTGATACCATTTACTAGCATGTTTGATGTTTGTGCGAGGCCATGGTATGTGCAGTTGGGTAGTATTCCGTACGCTAATTCGCTAAGGCGACAACCCGGCAAAATCGAGGCGTCCGGCGGCATAATTATCACCAGGAGCATGGGATGTAGCATAGCGTTTCGAAATCGTTATCAGAGAGGATATCTTGGGAATCGAAATCTAGCCAACGTTAACTGGGTAAAAACTTCGCCCGCAAGACCTATGCTACGGCAGTCCATTGAAAAGACTGGTGGGTAACTCGGCAGGCTATGAATCCTCTTCGATCATATTGAAAGTAATAAGTTACTTGTTTCCAATCAGAAAATTACTTCAACAATGGTTACAGCGAACGCTGAGCGGGCAAATATCAAGTACAATATCAAGTATCACGTACAAAGGCATTGGTTACCCGCGTAGCTTAGATGTCCTTCCGAGTTCCAAAGAAATGAAAAGATTGTGAAAGGTTTATAGAGGGAGGCAGAATGTGGAATAACTGTAGTCTGCGTGGAGAGAGAACATAAGTGGCAATCGGAGTTAAGAAGGGAGTGACGCGAGGAGTGATTTCGCGACCAACCCTAACGATGCGGAGAAGACAATGCGTTGGTGACCGTGGAATAATCAGAAACATTTCGTACAGCAGCTGGATGTAACCTACTCCTCCCGGCTGTGAAATGCCCTTCTGTTCTCATATCTGCACCGATCACTTGCTTGAGGCATTCACAGTCATAGTTTGATAGACGGTGGTATGGAAAAACATAACCAAAAAAGCTAAGAAAATTGCTGAAAGGTGAGATTTTGCATACAGAAGACATCTTTCCATGTAGACTGGCGTGGGAAAAAATCGTGCAGATGACTCGAGGGATATTCACTGGTAATCGGCCAAAGTCCAAGGAAGAAGTTTACCGTCAACTATAGAAAGTGACACTAGTATTGTTTCCGACTCAAATATCGGCCGGAATACGCCTTGCCGTTCACGACATGCTACATCACAGTAAAATGCCTGAAAGCCCTGTTTCTTGTGCCATAACGTCATTTGCCGACTCATTTACCGCCATTGCCCATAGGGACGAATATTTCAGGTTTCCAGCCTTCGTAAGTTAGCCAGATACGTTAACGAAAATACAGTCATCGCTTCAATCAATTGCAGTGTGAGAACTCAAGCCGACAGTACAATTTTCGTTGATCAAAGCTTGCCGATCGCCAACGTAACTCACTTGTCCCGTTCTGCCATGGGACTCACTGTCGAGCCCCGCCAACACCGGCACAGTGGCTGCTAGTAGTAAAGGTAGACGAATGATGCCGTCAAGGACAAGGAAGCATGGAATCGCCAATTCTGGGACATTAGTCGTCGTCAGCCCGTCAAACCCAACCCCAGGTGGTGCTCACCTGAGGCTCGAACCTGCGACCCGTTGATCAGACGTCCAACACTTACGCCCACTGCACCACGGCTCGTTGTCTTGCCGCTTTCTATCGGAAACATTAACATCAGTGGATGGATGCTCTCCAGTCGGTTGCGAGCCTCGTTCCGTTCTGCCTCGTGTCTCACTCTCGAGCCCCGCCAACAGCCGCACAACGACTGATTAGCGTATTGTACTGGCTGAGGATGGTTAATAACCTAGCAATGGCCGTTCTAGTCTCCCTTGTCTTTGTTGGAATCGTTCAGCTGCCTTTACAATTACTGGCCGCTGTACGGCCGCTTGCGGGGCTCGGTAGTGAGTCTCAAGGCAGAACAGGACGAGCGAGGCTCGTAACCGACTGGTGAGCTTCCATCCACCGATGCTAACATTCGCGATAGAAATCGGCAATACAGCGAGCCCGTGGTGCAGTGGGTTAGAGCTTTGGACTTCTGATCAATGGGTCGCGCATAATCAAAGTTTGTTTAACTTTCTGTTGGTGCCTCCACCAGGTTCTTGATGCAGCAGCACACTACAAGTCCATTTCGCGTTATTTTATTAAAAGAAATCTACCCGTGGCATGTTTCCTACGTCATCCGGGAGGTGCTTCCCAGAACCCCTATTTTCTAAATGTTAGTCATTGATCTTTTCAGCAACAACCCAATATGGCCGTCTACTCAGGCATACCTCTAATTTCTAACGTTTCTTGCCCACGAAATTCTACCAATAGCCGTTTATATATGGTATCTTTTTCCTTAAAATACCTGCAAAACTACGAGCAGTGATACAGCTGAGGGACTTGTTAACGGCCGGTCTGGTTAGCCTGATATCCGAACTCCATGTTTTTGTTTTTTGAACCTGTTATTTTATTACTCTTTTTCGCCTTTCTCGATGGCGATAAATTGATCGATGGTGACCAGCAAAATTCCATCTCCTGCCACAATGTCTTGTGAATACGCTCCTACTCATAATTCCGAATAACCCCAAGTCACAGTATCGTTGTGTCCTTTTCTTATCGCGTTATAATACTAGTTCGTTGCAATAGCGTCTTAATAGACTTTTATATCATGTAATCCTATTATCTTTTGCTGTTATAACATCTGATTGTTCTGTCTGAGCATACATAATTTGAAGATGACCCTTTTAGAAGTTAACGCTAACAAAGTTGCGCTTTCTTCGTGAAAGAAAACCTTATTGTCAGAATCGGGTCTCGCGCTCCAGCAAGAACCATACTTGCAAGACAAGTACAAGACGGCGGAATCGACTCATTGAGACCAATGTCATATACAGCCAGGCAGTGCAAGAAACAAGTTATTTTTCTCCGGCAACTCTGCTGAACGAACATTCGGAGTACTTCTTAGACCACATATTAAACTTATCTCATCTAAAAGATGTCTGCCACTAGTGACCATCAGGAGTATTATGATAACCTCGGCCAATGGATCGAAACTCAACGAAAAAATTATTCGAATTTGACGGCCCGTCTTAATGAAGAAGTCCGAGCTTATTGGTCTGCACCTCCTTCCGGTTTGACACCACCACCAACGACACAGACTGCAGGTCGGCAAGTGAATGATCGACAGCGGCCTCCAAGGGCCCCAGGGCACCGGTGTAAGTTCACACAGCGCTTGTTTATTGACAAGTTTTCCCTGAAAAACCTGAGTAGTAAATTTCTCGTCCTCAAATTACGGTAGTCCGTAGATTTCATGTTTCCTAGTTGCCGTAATAACAGTTTTTTACGTCCGAATATTTTGTTCTGGTACCCCTAAAGACGGATTCCAACTGAAATCAATTTTCTAAGATTATCGATAAAAAGTAGTGCCCCTTCCGAGGAAAACGTTAGATTTACCATGAACACATGCCAATTATCCCATCGGTGTCCCTCACTTAGGTACAATTCAAGTAACAACTACAGTTTATTGCTGTCCTTGATGTTCGCACCATGCCTTTTGAGTCTTGTGTTCGAGGTGGTCATCGTCTTTTGTAACCATTAAAGACTCGACGGAATTCTTTTACACACTTGTACGCCGCATGCCTAATAAATTTAACCCTTCTAGCGACATATTCTCCCCCTATATAGTACGCCCTTTATTTAACGTGTGTTACCGGTTTGTTATTCTAGTTTGTGCCGCTGTATGCCGGTTCTACGAAACGTTAAATCTGTATAGCAAATGGTAAGACGTGAAATTAACGCTCTTCTCTTGTTGGTGGAGTGAAATAAAGAAATGAGGGTCTTTCGCACCGAAGTCTGATTGACAGTCATGTAAATGTTCTACCTTTAACTGTCGCGGATTCTGTTCATGCAAATAACTATAATTGGATTTGCGCATTAATACATTAGGGCATGGCAGGCGTTATTAGGGTTGCGCTCCCATAACAAATGCCGAACATGGACGTGTGGTAGCACGCCTAGGAGCGGCTAGACTTAGGGGACCCAGCCACGCCAGCGCCACCTGCATCCTCTCCCGCCTCCGGTCTTCTTGACTGTCTTGACACCGGGTTCAGTTGGGGGAGGAGGAGGGAGTGCGGTAGATGCAGCGCAAGTCTACTATCACTTTAAACTAAATCACGCGCAAGTCACCGTCCCTGCTCCACTTTCCCATGGAGCATACGGTGGACATCGTCGGACTACAACGGTCGAACTGTCGTGTTTGTGTGTGTGTGTCATTCCCGTGCAGTCCATCGTTGTCGCCTGATATTTTTTTCTGCGTTTTGGCTTATTTGATGCAAAACTCGTTAGACATGGTTCCTAAGGTGTATGCAAGACCACAGCTCTTCAAAATGACTAGCACCTGCGAGTAAAAAACGAAGGTGTCTACTTGTCTAGTGAACGTCTTTTTTCACTTTTCCCAGATCGGCGTTTTCAGTTGGCTCCACTTCACACGCGGCTGCTGGCAGAAGCCGTGGACCTCGTGCTAATGTATCTGCTTAAAATTGCCCTCTTGCGCCTCGTAGGCGGTCGCGGTCTGTTTTCGTAAGTCCTCCCCGTTGCCATGTGTACGACTGTTTAGCCAGACAATTTATTGGTTTTCTGCCCTACGACATACTAAACAGCTTGCCTGGCTACCGCTTCATGCGCATTTTCTACTCCTGGGCCTTTATTGTCACTCCAGAGGATGATTTGGACTTCTACGTACAGGTACTCAAGACTTACGAGGAGTTTATACGACCTCTGCAAAGTGATGCATTACTGCTCTCCAACGTCCTTTGGCTCTTTTTGCGAGTCGTCTCTGAGGTACGTCTTCTACTTCTTAAACAGACATTTAAAGAATCAAATTCGAAGTTGAACCACCTGGGGTTTTTCAATCATGACAATCACTCGTGGAAGGCTCACTGAAAGTGGTTTCGTCCATTTCCTATAAGTATAGATGCGCCTGGTTGTGAAACATTTCCTTTCGGTCAGCAAACCTGAATAATCTAGGTTTTTTACGACTGGTCTAGTTCTTCGGTTCCGGCATTTCGTCGTTTGTAATTTAAAATGTGTATTTTTGAACTTTTTGGACGTTTATTCTTTTACTGCGTAGCGGGCAGTCGCCTTCCGTCGAAGCCGTTCTGACGGCGCGTCAAAGATGCGTTAGAGGCACTTATTCGCTACTTCCAATCGCACCATCTGAATGCAACCCTAAACTAAGGTCGTTGTCCCGCAAGCTTTACGTTCAGTGTGACACAGCGTATGCCAAATCGCTTGGAATTGAGCCTTACTGTATATTTAGTATTCCGAAACTTCCTCATAGAGACCCATTCAATGAATCGGGGTCAAATGCAGTTCAGTCAATACTTTTCTCGTTGTATTGCCGGCTTTTGAGTGAGTTACTTTCTGACCGCGTGGAAAAACTGTACTCTGTAACAATAAGTACTTAACTAGCATGCATATTTCTCATTGATTGTCGATTTCCTTATGAATTCATATATTTAATAGAAAATTCGTACGAAAATATTCTTGTATTCATTTAGTAGGAAATTGCGTCTTCTTTAAGTTTCACACTTAAAGAGCGAGTATCTTTCGGTTTAAAAAAATGTTTCTAATTATTAGATTTTAAGACCTCGAAATGGCCATTCATAAGGCATCTCATATGTCCATTAATGGGATCTATGCAGTATGCAACATCGTTCAGTTTGCAAGCTTTTATGAGAACTTTGTGGCTTCTTCCTCGTAGCGGAGAGAAATTTGTGATATTTTTTTAGACAAAATGCATGTAGTTTGGGAACACTGAATGAACGCATAATGGCGAGTGGGGTTCAACCGAAGGATAAACTTTCCTCAATTATAACATGTAGAGAATAATATTTTCGTGCGTGTTTGCTCTAAAATGTATTTCATTTTATAAGGGCATCAAAAATAAATAAGGAAATTCATACAACTTAATTAGCTGTTTTTACAGATCATTGTTTTGCTAGGCGGCCGAAAAGGAAGCTCCTTCAAAAACCGCCATCCTGACGTGACTGACCTGTCTTAGGATTATGCTGCATGAAAAATTTTGTTGCAACCCTACTTAAGTAATAGTTTCTAATCGGAAACACATTTCAATATTTGGGTTATTATTTCATGAGATATCACATCTACTGTACATCAAGCCGAGTAAACCAAAGTGGCTGCAACCATTTCCTACCGAAGCCGGTGCATGTTTGAAGACGAATCCATTTTCTCTGTCCTAGATACTTCTGCTCAGTTATCCCTTGCTCGGTTTCGGTCCCGGCACCTGCACCGTTGGAAAGTATCTATTCAACCTTCGGGTTGTATCCTGTCGTAGCCTGATTCGCCAGCCGGATTCGGTCGAGGTTTCACCCGCCGGTGACCCTGGCTTACTAAGGTGAGCTGCTGTCTACCATTTGTGCACAAATTTATTCCGTAAAAGCTGGTCACCATGTTCATACGAGTACGCGGATAGTTGTCCTTTTGTTACCTTAAGTCGTCTGTTTGGTGTGTGAGTTGTCCGCAACAAAAGGGCATGATAAGAACCTTTGCAAACGCGAGCTAACACTGCGATCGTCACCTGTGGTCTTTGTAACCTTCCAACGAACCCTTCGGTCGAAAAGAGGACGACGCTTTGGTGATTATCTTTTCCAGTAAGCCAAGGTACATGAGGTTCCTCCCGCCCCCTCGTCGAATTCCAAATCTCGTAGATGGACAGGAGTGAAGGGGAGAGGGATGGCTGGGTCCGTACCAGGATCAGAGATTATGGTATGTGTGTGAGACCTGTTGAGAAATACACACCGTGACCAATTTATAAAGTGGGCGTCTGCTGAACCATAAAGGAAAAAGCGTGGGAGTCTAGTGAAGAGTACACGACCCGGTCCGAAGATTACTATACGCCTGCTGGAATACAACCTTAAAGGAGTAAACGTGAGTGTTGGTCTTGTGTATTGTCGAATCGAATCGCTCCGCTTCTGTTAAAGCTTGAATGCGTTGCTCCGATGAGGTTTCCTATCATTTCGAAGCCAGGTAGGCAACGTCCACACACAATAACCAGTGCATACAACACGTACCAGAATGAAGCTGATGACAGTCTTCTCCTGAGCTAGACCGGAAGTCTCTTTGAAGATCAGTGAGCAGGGCAACCAATATGGCGCATGCATACAGGAGTCCGATTAGTCTACCGCTCTAGTTAAACGCGTGCGCCCGAAACGCACGTTACCTCGGTGTTGACGTGTACTATCCCGCTCTCTCCCCCCTCTCATGCAGACTGACGCCGCTAAGGACCCGACCACTCCCATCCGCCTACGAGTTTTAAATCATAGGCGCTAGTCAAACCCTCAAGTAAGTTTGAATTGCATTGGCCTGTTATTGAATTATTCGAAAGGATTAGAGTATGTGCGAAACTTTATAAACGTGTGTACATTCCAAAAGCCAAGAAATAGCCTAAATGTATCGAAGAAATTGTCCAGTTAAAAAAATGCACGACGGAGAATAAAATAAAGAAGAACGTTGGTATTATACATGCTTCAGAGACAAACAGAACTGCCGAGATCACGAACATTCATTTCTGCTGGATCAACTTATTTTGTCGTCAAATTAATGCATAAAGCGTGATGTGAACCACTAAAGAGCGGGTAGATAACTGCTTAATTTTAAGTAACGTTTTAAAAAATAGAACTGTGAATCATAGGATGTGACTGCGTTAAATCCTCTCTTTCAATAGTCCTTGAAAACTCCATTGAAACGATACAGGCATGCATGAAAAACACTTAAGTTGTAAAAAATTTCTTAGGTCTTTTTAGTATGCAACACGTATAAAGCCGCTAATGAAGTATTCATGTTAAAAAGGTGCAGCATTTGCGAACAGCGAACAACACGTTCACTCCATTCGTAGCATTCGGCTAATATGCCAGAACTGGCGATTCCAGTCACCCTTGTCTTTGTTTGTCATGTTGTTCTGCCTATATCATCAGTCGCCATGCGGCTGCTAGCGGGGCTCGAGAGTGAGCCCAAAGGTACAACGGCATGTGTCAGTCGATCGGTGAGCGCCTACCTACCATCAAATTTTCGGCAGAGTTAATGTGAACAAAACAATCTATTGAAATCAAGGGAGTAGTATGCTTATAAATGTCTTTGTAATTCATTAGATGGGGCGTGGGAAGTTTGTATTGACGTCTCTTGAACACGCTCACAGTAGGGGAATGCACAACATATGTCGGTAAAGAATTCCACTGGCGAATGAATCTCTGCGTGAAAAAGGAGCAGCGTTGATTTGTGTGGCTTAGCTCCTCTTTGTCTTCGGTGTTTCGTTTTTGATGTCATTTCAAAAAATTGCTCCAGTTTAAATCCAATTAAAGTCCCCTTAGCAGCTGAAACGTTGCTATAAGTCACCTCTGTCCTGTCGGTATTGGAGATAAAATAGATTCAAAGCAGCCCGTCGCCGCTCTTAGGTAAAACTTTGAATTCATGAAAAGCCTTTACGGCACGTCGTCGTACTGATATATTTGCTGATATATTTATATATTTACTGATATATATTTGATATATTTGCGAAGTCAAGGCAGCCAAGTCTGCGGCCACACAAATGTTCTAGTTACCGTACCGAAGATATCCACATTCAAGTTAAAAAATGTTCATCGTATCGCGCTCATAGTTGACATTGCTCTCGCTGACTTCGGAACGCTGTGTTGTGACGCTTAACTCGTCTTGAATGAATACTAAGGGTTTTACACACTTAATTTTTCAAATAATTGATTTTACAAGCCTAAATCTTTTTACTCCTGAAGGCAGCTGTACCCAGTGGAGAGTGTTCTGCGTTTTCCAGTTATCCCAGTATCCCACACATGCTCACGCAAATGATATCTGAAGACTCGGTAGGCCAAAAAAATTATCAAGCGCTTACTGTTTTTTAAAATGCCCCTGGCCACTAGCAACGCCCATTCCTCCAATACCGTCTTATACTCTCTTTGACATGAAAATTCTGATAAATCAGCGGGTTGTTCTTGTCCTGAAGAGGGTCGTAATTAAATAATCACGTGAAAATCTTTGCCCAAGCTGTTTCATTTCATATTTACTTACCGGCAACCTAGAACCTGGTATGTCCCCAACCGGATTTGACTGACTGTTTTTTTCACTTGTAAACTTGAAATACGTTCTCCCTTTTTTAATTACTTGTACAGGTCATTCCTGAGGTCGATGTTGAAATTCCAGCGTAATTCTTATCTCCTCGATTCTGCAACTTCTCCTCACTGGTGACCAGATCTTCTGCTATGACATTGTTGCCTGCACCGTTGTCGTCGAAATCTCGGACGATGAGGCAAACGGCTTGGCCGACTTTCAGTAACCAACCCCCAATTCTATGCCACCGACGCCGGCAGTCTGCGTAAGTATACCTACTCAGTCATCACATGCAGAAGTTTTTAGTTTTGAGCAGGACGACATAAATATCTCGACAGCCGGTAGTCTCACGTCACGTCGTTCCTGTGAAGACATTTACTTCAAGGAAAGGGATCGCGCGACCACTGGAACGGTTTGTGTATTATTCGAAATTTTCCGTCTGGCACAGGATCCGCGGGAGCGTGCCTGCTCAGTTTTCTCAAGTTTGTTACCGTCTTTTCCTAGTCATTATGTGCGTAATGACGTAGGCCTTTATAAGCCGTGAGAAGGTCTGCCTGCCTGAGTTCTTCGACGTAGTTACTGTCCCCATCGTTGCAACTTATTTGCCGAGGTTTCAGTACGGGGCAGTCTGTCTCTAGGTTTCATCACGCAGCGTTGAATTGCTGGTTTGGGTCGTTGGGCTCTGCCTACTCCGGCGGGTTGTAACAGTCGAGAGACTGCCTCGGAGACTCTTTTAATATAGACAACAGCTATCGAAAATGCGGGCTGCTGCGCCGTTGGTCGTAGTCTATTCGCGCGGCGCCAGCTTTGTCCCATAAAGTGGCTCTACTCTGAAAAGGTTCTGAAAGTATAGTAGTTGAGCTGTTTTCTGCTGACGCGCTGCAATGTGTTTCAACCCTCCTGAAAGAAGTTCGGACACAATCACTTTTCCGAGTCAGAGGGTGATTGTTGTTGAAGTGTAGTATCTGCCCTGGGTCGAGAGCTTTTCTGAATATTTTAATTTCAGAAAAAATGTTTAACCAGGCAATATCCAAGTCAGTGGCCTTTCAGAGAGCACAGTTTGCAATTCTGGGCTCAGCGTGTGGATGATACCTTCATCGTCATCAAGCAGGATCAGGTGCTGACATTAAACGAACGATTCAACACTATCGTCCCAGATATACAGTTTAGGATTGATGTGAAAGAAAACAACCAGCTAGCCTTCATTTGTATTCTTGTCTGCTCCAAATATTGTGATTGTCTTAAAACTAAAATGTGCAGGAAATCGACAAATACGACGCGAGTATTGGTCTTCAACAGAACCCACCCAATCAGCCAAAACGCAATTGCGCAAGAAAGCTTCTAAATTAGCTAAAACCGACCTAGTTTTGACTGAATAACTGACTTGACAACTACTCGTTCTAATGAAACTAACCTTGTATCCAAAATCCTTGACAGGTATATATGACGCGAGATGTGATGCCTTCGCGAGCGAAAATTACGTGCCCTGGACCCAATTTTTTTCCGCTTTTCCTTTGGGAGATGCAATTACGAAAATGGGGAGGGAGACGTCCGCCGAACGTGCCCAGAACTCTACTGGTAGCTGTAGGCGCCTATTCCAAAGCCAACTGCCGCCCTTAGGGGAAGCATTGATCAGCCGTGTCAGAATTCAACCAACCGAGTCGTCTCCGTTATGTTGGCCAGTAATCTGGGATATCCCTCCTCCCTCTTAAACTCCCAAAATTTGCTCCTACGACAAATAAATTATTTCTTACTCTATTTTTCGGTGTCAACGCCACCGTCTTCTCTGTTATGTGCCCGTCACACCCTTCCCTATGCACCTGTTTCGGTCCTCTCGGCACCCAATTTTTGACAAAATATAACAAAGCGGAACTTCTGTCGAGCACCAGTTAAAAACGAAGGACATCTTGATTTATAATCGGCAAAAAGTGTGCACATATACAAGAAATTTAAAAATTAAGTAGCATGTTTTTGGTCATCAATGTAAATGATAAGCTGTTGGCTTGTATGCGGGTAGGGAAAGGCACGATGTCACGAGAAAGACGAAATCAGAATACGGGGATGGTATTTCGAGGAGTGGTTACCAGGTCATCGTCAAGCGTCATGATGGACTGAAAGCGAAAATTAAAGAACAAAATTGGGTTAGCAGATTCGGTCTTACAGGTTAAAGTTTTCGTACTGACAGTTTTTTTAGGAAGTTTTGCACCATCCTCTACGCATAGTAATTGGTCGGATGGACTTGCAGGCTCCAAGCCTGGGCTTAGCCGTACGACGAGTAAATGGAACGGAGTAAATTAGTAGCGGTAGGTGGTGGGGGGTTTTTACACGCCTGCTGCCGAAATACTAAACGGAAGAGACCCCGCTGCGGAAATGCTTCTGTGATCTGCATTAACAAAGAACTGCCACATGGCAAATTTGCCAGCTATATCAGGTTGTGCATACTGGATTCCTGTGACACGCGCGTCTCCCTGTCAAGAATTCGTTTAGCCGCGAGCGGGCCAACATGCACTGCACCTGCTACCTATCAGTCGCTTAAGGCGAGCCTTCTAACCTGGCCATGAGTTCATTCAGCGAGACATCTTGAAGCCCTCGCACCAGATAGGCGTGGTAGGACGAAAGTAGATCTGCGTTTAGCGCAGGAGTTGGAGTACGCCAAGAGAAAGTCGGACATGCTTGACCTTCTAGTTGATGGATATTCGTTCAAACTGTTGGCGAGGCACAGTGCGTGCAACGTACTGAAGTGAGGCTTGGGGGAAGAAAGGTCGTAGTAAACAAATTTCAAAACCGAGCGTCTGTGTGCACGCCCGATAGGGACGACTCTCCAGGTCGTAAGTCAGGCCAAACTGGGAGGATTACACACTACCATACTGACGGCGCGGTTGCTAGCTAAATGCTCCGACAGGCGTTTTGCTGATACTCTGCTGAATTCGGCTTATCAGCATGTCCCCCCAGCGTTCTCACGTGCACCCATGTAACGCGCGTATCCTCGGCCGCATGTTGACAGTTTACGAATACTACAACTGAATCCGGTAAATTTTGGCCAAAATATTAATATCCACCCTCGTACTGCGCCTGTTAGCGACTTATCTCGGTGAAGTGAGCTACTACTAATAGAAGAGATGGCGCTGAGACATTTTAGTACACGTTGTCCCTTCGGGCCGGTCTCACTGATAAAATAATATTTCGAAAGTACACATAGCTGAAAACAAGATAGTAACATATGTATCCTGATTTGAATACTTCATGTGTCGACCTCAATGGGGTCGGCGCGTATTGCCCTTTAATATACTGAACTAACTAACTGATAGATGGAAAACTAATGCGCAATTAGTGGACATAAAGAGATTTACCAAGAGAAAAATGACCTACCATAAAGGAGAAGAACATAGAAATTGAGGAGAGGAAGTGCCAGACGTCGTGGACGTCATAGAAGCCAAGCAAGATGCAGGGACGGTTGAGTGCACGAGACTGCGCTGGAGTGACCTGCAAGAGGGCGGTATACTGTGAGAAAAGTGACAATTTACTCTTCTCAGACTTCATTTAAATTCGACTACTGCGTCGTAGAATCTTCACCGAAATGTGCTCCGGATACAATCTCCGTGGCATCATTGAATACTACTTATACCCAAAGGAAGAACCCATTGGTCCCAACTCGATCCAGAATCGACCACGTTGTCGGTCGCTGGAGATTGACAACTTGGCTTGACCAAAGCGACCGGAGAGGATGCTGTTTCAAGAGGACTCGGATCATCAGAAGGCACTAGGAAGGGACCAGTCAAACGCCAAACAGGCAACCGGAGGACGATTACAAGGGTAACACCACGTCTTTGGCTCTCGGTGATGGTCAGAAAAGCGTGTTATGGCGAAACTAACACCCGCACCTGTGCACAATCACAATGGGAAGCAATTGCAAAAAAAGGTGATACAACCGGCGGAAATAAGAATTTTACTCGTCTAACGCTTCCAGTGACAATATCATCGAACCAAATTGCCAAGTCATTAGGTTGCCATTACTCAACCACGACTCGGATGCGGACGAACAAGCAATGAATGCGAAACCGCTATGAGTGTGTGTTGGTATGGCCTTGTGCACCTGATTTACGTCAAGTGTCTGCATCTGCTGCGGTCTCTGACGATGGGCGGTTCGAACGAGAATCCGAAACGTCAGGCGTTCCAGCAACCGTATCTCCGTCTCAGTGGAATGCGTGCCGGTGAAACCGCCCGTCGTGCGTTGTATCCTTGATCCAGACATGGCCGATCGAGTAGCGGCCAACCGTCAACTGTTAGTAGCTACCTGGTAACGGTGACAACGCGATCGACCGGACGCCTACGTGACAGTGGCACTGACCCAAAACAGTCTGGTCAGGAGTTGGGAGCGTGAGTGGCAGAAAATACGTTAAAAAACATCATAGTTTCGGTCGAAAAATCCTTGTCAGAAATAACCCCCCATCGATTTTTCCTATCGGCTGTATGCGTTCTATGCCGGAATTCAATGACAATCTGGGTAGTATATTGGATGTATCCGAGCGTGACCGATTGCGCCAGGCGATAAAAGGTCAAAATTGGACATACGACAAAAAAGCCACAAGTGTCCATCCTTACAATGCCGGCGCAAGTCCGTACTCCACCAGCAGCTTATAAGAGTAAAGGTGACGCGATCAACCCCCCCTTTTCTTAACTAACCATCGGGACCGAAGGCCTTTAACAAATGGCCAGATCGCCTGGGGTCTGCAACTGTAACGGTGAGTGAGATGTTTAGATTTAGCGGCTACAAAAGCTGGGACCATGTGACTTGGACCCCCAACAGGTAGTCCTTGGCTATTCCAAAGTTGCGATGGGCCCCCTGTCCATCGTTTTCCCCTCAGGGCTGGGAAATGGACTAACGGCCAGCAACACTATAAATAATTCTCATACCCAATGTCACTTGCAGTCGGAGGCATCTGCCCAGTCCCGCGAGGTAAAATGTCACCCCAGGAGGGATACTCAAATGAGCCCAACGGCGCCAAAAGAGGACGAATCACTCACTTACTCTTCGTAACAGACCGTAGTAACCAGGCGGGCCGTTCGCCAGAGGCTTGAGATTCGATATCCGACCAATGCCTCATTCATAACACACGCGTTTGCGTGCTACTGTGAGGACTACTCAGATCTCACAGGGAGGGGGAACGAGGCAGGACAGAGGGCACATTATGAAGGAGCTCTATTACAGGCTGAAACACGAATCCTCCGGTGAGTCACCTCAACAGTCACTCCAGCACGCCAAACTCACCTCCCAGGTTGTTGAGTGCTGCATAAAAAAGAAGATCCCGAATCCCCAGGTCAGACAGGAAACAATGATGTATAGGAGGGGGACGCAGAGAAAGCGTTCACGGTGCCGCAGCTAAAAGGTGTCCGAGGGAAGGGAAGACAATGCAGAAGGAAGAAACGTCAACTATGAATGCCATAGAAGGCAGTTTATCTACATAGCCAATAAAATCATTGCGTGGTGTGTAGAACGCGGACTCAGGCTACCCTATCACAAATTTCATTCCTTATGCAATCGCCTACGGCGAACACAGACAACTACTAGTCTCGCGCAAATGAAAAAGGGTGCCTAAGTGCGTCTTTAACCAATGCCAGTATCGCTTTGAGTACCAATGTGCGGTCGCTTAAGGTAGCGTGCAGGTTACGAACAACAATGCCTCCGGAAAGTCAGACGGTGCTAAACACGGCACAAAGATGCGAGAGAAAGTATAAGCGCGCTTTTAAAATGCAGTACCTTCAAAAAACACGGGGCAATAAGGTGGCGTAATAACTCTCGGTGCGCATCATCCCTCCCAGCGCTGATCAAATGCCATTTTCCCCTCCTCTCGCCAGATTGGCTTCTGACTTTTCAAAGTGGTCCAATTTGCTTTTAGAGTACGGCGAAACTGTGTGAGCTATCCAACACAAATCGCCGGTTTTAAAGCAGAGGCTGGGTGCATGCATGACAGAAACGAGGAAAAGGCGACTTGAGGTATGGGCACAGAATGCGTTCTGAGAAAGCACCTGACGGAACGAAAATAAGCGTAAACTTCGGTGTGGTAGATTTCATACAAAAGGGCCTGTCAGAACTTTAAAATGGGTCTCGCTCGCTCGGAGCGTAGGTGACAGTAGCGGATGGGGTTGAAAGTCGCCAACAAAGACGGTTGAAGATGCGTTATTCATGGGGTCCGGAAACACAAATTACACACAACTTGCCGCACACTGTGTAAGCTAAACTCGGTTTGCGGCTTCTCAATGACTTTTGATGATTAATGCCTCAAAGATTTGAGTAATATCTGTCCAGTTTGAAACCATTCGCATTTCCACACGTAAATAAAACTGAGGTTAACTCACAGGACCCTACGTACTTTGTATTAAGAGGATTCATTGTGTTTAAAGAATACTGTCTCATATAAACATGCTTTGCGAACAGCATTACTTAGTGACCACAAGTTAAAATCGTTTTAAAAACTGAAAGAAACCCTTAATTCATAGAAAAAAAATAAGCAAAACCACATTTTTTAATACTATTGGCAGGTGGAATTTTTTTCACACCTTGTCGAGAACAGATGGTTGATCGGGAAGCGCTACCGAAAAAGAAGGGAACGCCGCCACTAATAAGTGGTACTACAAGCTACACACACTCGATTTGAGCTCGAGGCAGCCGGTTATTTGGCGAGGCTCGTAACACTGCGCACCTACGGGAAGCACGTTCTCACTCAAATGACACTGGTGGGCATTAACTTGCCCTGGTGAGGCTATTTTAGGTATAATACTCGGGTGTACAGACTGGGACTGTGATATCACGGTGATTACCCTTCATCAGCGCGGACAGTTGAGGCGAGAAATCCTTTCTGCTCAAAGTACCCAAAAAAGCCAAGATTTGACACACACTGCAAAGTAACCCTTTGCTGGCCATGCAGGCTATATTATAAATAAATGGGTAGACAGACTTACCTTCATGATGATGTAGAAGCAATAGTACATAAGGAGGTTGATCAAGAATATGGAAAGAAGGAATGAGGAGAAGTCTTTTGGACGGGCAAAAAGACCGAAGGAGGCGCTAACAAGCAAAACAGGAAAGAGACCACTCATATTTCTCAAGAAAGCAACATAGAGCACACGTTACGCATGTTTAGTAAGGAAACGTATCCAATAAAGAAGCAGGGAAAAGAGCATGGTCAAATTAAACAATAAGTTTTGTTGGGCAATAGGTTAACTATTAAATACGGATTAATGTGCCCTGCGCGTCTACCTCTACACGAGCAATACAACTGCCAGTCCCAGACCACGTGATCGGACTCGGGCAAAGACAGCCCTCACGAAAGTGAGATGTTCAAAATTGCAAATGCAAAATCTCGCCCGACAATGACGGGGAGAGCAGCAATATGTGCTCCTTCGCCGACAGTTTACGTGCATACCCATGTGATCGGGAAGGCCAATAGTTAGGCTAGGAGTGCTAGCGTGCGCCCGATGAGAGATGTTGCCAAAGGGGGAGAGACGGAACTCGCTTATGGCATATCATTCTCGGAATAGACTGAGTCAGTGTGCGGCTTTATCTACTGTGCGTTGCATGCGGACAACCTTTGCTGAAAATTATGAAAATAAAGCGTCTCTTTCTCTTACCCTCAACACCAGTCGACCGATATAGGTTTGGGTAGGCCATTGGCACGTGGTAAAGACGAGACGAGTCCCAAGTTGTAGCAAACAAGCATGGCTTAAATAACAATAAACCTGACTAACTTGTGGATGAACGCTTGCCGATCGCTAAGGAAACTCGTTTGTCCCATTCTACCTTGAGGCCCACTCTCGAGCCCCGCCAGCAGCCTCACAGCGGCTAGTAGTAGTAAAGGCAGATGAACATTGCTGACAAAGAAAAGAGAGACTGGAATGGTTATTTCTGGATCATAAGTCGTTATCAGCCAGCCATATCCAACTTCAGGTTGTGCACAACCGGAGGCTCGAGACCACGACCTGTTGATCAGAAATCAAACGCTTTAACCATTGCGCCACGGGCAGGTTGTCTTGCCAGTTTAAGATCAAGAATATTGACTTGCATTCGTTGATAAACGCTCGTCGATCGCTATAGGAATTCACTCGTCTTTTTTTGCCTTGGAGCTCACTCTCAAGCCCCGCCAGCAGCCTACCAGGGCGAACTAAATGGCATGACATGGGAGGTTGCCAGCTGACGGGACAAAGCAGTCCTTACAGAGAGTCAACATCCGAGATCGCAACGAGCCGGTAACATAAAAATCAAAGAACACGAGTTAAAACCTCAGGTTATTCAGGCCTCGCGAAGGGTACGGCTAGTTGACTAACGTTAATAAGCCAGATATGACCATTCCAGTCTCCTTCGTCTTTGTCGACACTCCTGCCAAAATCGTCGCCGAACGTTAGGAGACTGTCTGCAATAGCTGTAGATTGAGTCCCACGGCGCAATGGCACGAGGATCAAACCTCCCCCGATCCCCCAACCACATACAGTAGCTGTCCTAACTCATGAACTCTGACGGATTTCATGAGTTAGGACCCGTTACGCGAAATCAGCGCACGCTGCGTCCACCAAAGTTTTACATCAATGAAGAACCAATCGCTAGGAAAAATAGGGTTTGTTGTGGTTTACAAATTAATATTACATTGTCTAGAAATACTAATATTTTTAGAAAAGGTACTGATAACGAAAATGTGAAAAATCGTTTTAGTTGAGTAAACTGAAAATGTAAATGTATAGGAGGCCTCCCCATGCAATTAAACGAGTGAATAAAGCAGAAAAAGCCAAATTACTTTTGAAAATAGTCTTTTTCAGATTTTTGCAAATACATATTCCTCTAGATTAAGCGCAACGTAAAGTATGGCCGTCATCAAGCAGCCTAACATAAAAGTGTATATTCCAACACCTTTTCAAGAGAATTGGTAGTATTTCTTCCGTTTGTACATTGTCTTAGATTCGTTGGACCAAGACAAGCAGATTTTCGCTTGAATGCGCCGATAGGAACGTCACAGTAATATAACATTTCATAAGCTTACATTTTCACAGGCAGGCCACTGACTAACAAATTTAAATAGAATCGTCAGGTCCAATTTTAAACGTACGATTTAGTGTATAACTATTCTATTGTTAAAACTTCTCGATAAATATTTTGGGTTTTCTATTACGATGAGATAGTCTTTGAAAACGAAGCGAATTCTTTATGATTTTCAGTGTCTTCAGTGGACTGCACATAAATGTATATTGCATTCAATGTGGTTGGTAAAACCTTCAAAATAATATATTTCTTAAAAGTATTTACCCAAGAAGCAACTTTTATGGCGTTCCTTCTAATGCAGACAACCGTCTTGGTTATATTTGCAGGCTCATTTAAACATGAAAACTTGCTGTCGTGAAAAATGAACATCTACAACAAAAGCCGGAGAAATATATGCCTATACGTAGTTAAAAAAACTTTCTATAATAAGTAACCTTTTTAAAAAGTGCTTTAATTAGGTGTCACGCTATCGAACGACTGTGTGTTTAACGTTTTTTAAAGAGAAGTCAAGAAAAAACTGGGACCGTTTGACCAAATTTTCGACTTCACTGAAAAGTAGGGATAAAATTTCTGTTGAAAATTACAAAACTCACTTTTCTCTTTCTATTGGAGCGTTTTTCGATATGTTTGCTTACTTCTCAGTCTAGTTCTAAGATTTCAAACACACAAGAGAGTGGCCGAATACATACTAAAAGATTTCGTTTCAAGTTTCCTTATTCATTTATAGTCAACTGCAAACCGAAATTGTCTTGGCAGACTTCGCGTACGCCGTGACAGCGAAAAGTGGCGGTGTGTCATCGAGTCTCGAATATATGCGCGTTTAAGTTCCTAACTATCGGTGTGGTAAAACAAAGAACATTCACAAAAGTTTAATACAGCGTTTTTTGGTACGAAAACGTCATAACATTGAAAAACGTGATTTTTTTAAACTAAATATGCTCTCATTTTTCAGAAAACAATGTGATCTCTCAAACTTCCATTCACCTGATTTTTGTGAAAACAAAACAAAATTTTCCGTTCTCTCCGAAGGAATACATTCCATTTTTTCCAGCTTATATTAATGTTCATTCATAGTACTGCGCACAAAAGCAAAATGTTTTAGAGCTGTAGGAAAACTCCTGGATAGCAAGAAACTCGGATTTCGCCCCATTTGGCTCCGTTTTCCCACGAATAAACAGATCTGAAGTGATCTCTTTATTATTAAAGAGCTTTTTGTTCATCAATTTAATAAAACAAACAGAACTAACATCTTAAAATGCCTGCCCTGCTACTACCTCAAATTCTAATGTAGACAATTCATCAGTAAGGCAATGTACTGCATATATAATTCCCGCTCTGAAAACATGCTGTCTGTCCGGTAAGCTGGACGACTCTGACCTCCTTTTGGGAAAATATTGCAGCCACAAGAAGGCGAACAAATCGCAAGAGAAAGTCAAAAAAAGCGGAAACTTACATCCCGATGTTGACGCAGTTTGCCACCAGGAGCAGCAGCATTCGTTCCATATACATTGGCGCCAGGCAATGTATGCCATCTGAACGTATCAGCATGTAGATGCGCCTGGGAAGACACAGATCTAAAGAAGCGACAAGAAAAAAAGGGACCAAAGTGAAACATCACCCGTCCTCCAAAAAGACGGGTTTGATCAGCAAACAATTGGACAGAAAAACGGCTTTGCTGTTGCGTCCACTTTTCTTCTACTTTCCAGACAGAGAGAGAGAGCTAAAGATTGCGGCTCTCGTCGGCACAACCCCCAGGCCACAAAACAACGCAGTCCAGGGTACATGACAACCAAGAATGGTTAAAGAAGTCTCCCCTCCACACGTACCAAACGCATTGCACTACGCCACATACTACTAAAATGACTGCTTGATCGTCACAATTGACGAGTTTCCCCGCGATACCACGAGGATAGAGCTGTAGTAATTCGCACGCGAATTTATTTGCCCAGTAGAGTGGAATAGCCTCCGAATCCCTCGTTGTGGTTCCCCAAAGCGCCTGCTTTTCGATTGAGAAGAGTACTTTTAGACTGCGATAAAGACACCGAAATGTGGCAAGTACTTCATTAGTGGAAAAATGTTAAATGCACCAAGCTTTACGTGGTCACATTTAAGGACGTTGATTATGGGCGGGCTGAATAACATTAGCGAGGTCAAGGTTCATCTGTGTCAGGGTTCGGCTAGTTCCATGGAATCATGAGACTGTGCAGACTATGACCGGTGATTGTGGCGCCTCTGGCACATACGCCGCGCTAGCGCTCACGGGATCATGCATTTCCAGCGGAGAGAGAACATGCGCGTAGATTCAGCCGCGAGGACAGTCAGGCATAGAAGTTAACAGATGCTGTAGTTATTCAGCTGACACTGATTGGCTAGCAAATTTAATCATTCACGCCTAAATCAGCAGAGCAGAGAGATGCACGTGTGTGGGAAGTCTCAGAGCCAGCCGCGCTTCAAAGGGCTTGACAACCTTCAAGGTTGTGCACAGAATACACGCCTCCTACTGGTGTCTCCCTCCTATTTCAAGGTGGGACTAAGTATAGAGTACTGTAGTGGTTGAGGTACACACACTACAAGATCGCTGAAGAGGCCATCAGTAGTCGTTGCCATTTGACGCTGCTGGAAACTGTTCGTCCAAGCGTATTCGCCAAGTCCTACTTAAACCCACTTGATGATCTCTTCAGCTGGAAAAACGACAGTAGAGCAGGATAAGGCAGGTTGGGAGGATGATATGAGAGGATGTGTCACTTTTAGAGTCGACGGAAAGCATGACCTAGCAGTTCAGATGGCGACAGCGTCTCCTGCACGGCGTGTTGCCAATCGGTGTAGTTTTCAGTGTGAACCAAGCGTCTGTTGGTCCAAGGTCAGCGGTTCTGCTTGGCCAACTACCGTACGAAGCTTCGTTGACCCTGAGTATCAGTTGAGGGAAACACTTCAAGGATTCAGAATAAACAACTCAACTCGCTAGTGCTCGACGTTGCGCTGTGTGTTCAAGAGGAAGCCTCTATGAGATGAGTACGCCACGCTGACCAACAAAAGTCGGGAGCGCAAGATCAAAAAAGACGGCTGAATAATGGCGGAGGAAGGAAGGAAGGGGAGAGGAAAATTCAGTCAGATGAGACATACCGAAACTCCATTGACCCATGTAGTAGATCTCAGCGGTCAACCAGAAACTCATGATTAGGAAGACCACAGTGAAGAGTACCCAAAAGGTTTCGCCTCCGTAGAGCTGAAAGGGTAGCATAGAAGAAGAGTCAACTGGTGTATATTCACGTTATACCCAGCAGACGAAGGCACAAGAAACGAAATGCAACACTAGATCTCCAGCTGACCACGAGTGATGTGATAAATTCTAGAGTAAGTACCAGAGAGCACACAGAGTCACCACCGGCTTCTGCTGGGCTTTTAGCCGACAATCCTGCTGCGAATACGCTAAATCAATCAGTATTTAAAGGTTACTGAATGCGCGCATTCTTCTATGAAAGCTCACCGATCACTAACTCACTCGTTCCGCTCTGCTTCGAGGCTCACTCTCGAGCCCCGCCAGCAGCCACAGAGCGGCTAGTAGTAGAATAAGCAGAGGCATATTGCCAACAATAGCAGGGGAGAGTGGAATGGCGATTTCTGGCTTATTAGTCGTCGCCAGCTAGTCATACCCAATCCCAGGTGGTGCGCAATCCGAGGATGAATATACTGCACGTTTGTTGCATCAAAGAAGATTAAGTCCAGCTTAAGTATTCATACGAAATTTTGGGAAGGAAGGAAGAAAGGTTTCTGCCGGGTAATTTATTTATCAAGTTGCGACAAGGTTAAAAAAACTTAAAATACATCATGCTCGAGGACAGGGGTTAGATCGACCGTATCATGAGCGAAGAGCAGCAGAATTAAAGCGAAGCAGACGAAAGAGATGGCTGCCGCAGGCACACTAAACCTGTTTCAATGACACAATCCACGGTCAAGAAGGCTGCGCATGGGTATACGTCCGGATTGAGCGACGAGGTCGAATCAAAAATACGCTTGTTTGATGCTAGCGCACACGCATTAGACCCTGGATACCGGCTTTGTCGAGGATTAACAACATCAATATAGGAAGGCGCCACTGTAGCTTCATACTCGGCCCAGGGTAAAACAGACTCAAGGGTACATGATACAATGTAGTGGCAGAGGCACCGATAGTAGCTAAAAGCTGCAAACTGCCGGTTGGCAGTTTAATGAATCTTATGCGGTTATCTTCCGCTGTGCTTGATGGACTTTAACCCAAAGATAGCCATCATTTTTTGGTCTGCACTACCGAAGCTAAATGCAGACTACTTTACTCCAATGTAGCGATTAATCTCTGAGGAAATTATAAGAAAAAAAAGCATTAAAATGCTGTTGCTCCATCGGACAGCAAGGCTACAAAAGCCTAGGCAGTCGGCGTGTTGTTAAGGGCTCCAGGTGCTGGACTGCCCTCACAATCCCTACGGCAAGACCGCCTGCAGGGGAAAACGAGCTTACTTGGCCATCTGACACAAACCCCCTTCGCCTATGCCGATCACAGCGCGTTTAACTTCTGCCTACTACACGAGGAAGGCTATAGATTTTACTGAGTGTGCGAGACGCATACCGGCGAATACCCTCATTTGATTGCGTCTCCCAGGAGCCGATGCAATAGCGGCCGCTGCAAATAGCAGCTTAATGGCGAAACGGATGAGGGATGATTATCGGGAAGGGACCGTGTCGAGCAGTCGTTTTATCCAGAAAAAAGGCCGCTCAGATGTCTGTCAATCCAACAAAGAGGACCCCCTATTTTTGACATCCAATCGAGCCCCCCCCCCCCCCCCCCCAAGGTAGCGAAATAAAGAGTTCAGCCAAATATGATACTTGAGAAAGGGGAGACTGTTCACTGTGCGTCGCTGTGCCGTGAATGGCTCTCATCTCTTCCACTGCTATCTGTGATTTTGTATGCAGCAGCCACGTATCGATTAGTGCATTAATCATCTGCCGACTTCGCCTGGAAGGGCAGATGCCAACAATGCGAGGTCTGTCCCGTGCGCAGGTGTGACCGGTATCTAGGGTACGCATGACGACTTGCAAGAGATGGTCTCGCCTCTTAACTGGCAGTTAAGGTTCGTGGATGTGTGTAGGGACGGATTTCCCCGTCAAGTTACAATATACTGCATCACAAGAATCGCATGGAGCCTTATAGACAACTTGTTTCTAATCTAAATAGTCGAGAGTAGTCCTTGCACGTGCAATCTGAGTGTGTAAGGTGGGCGTCGGTTTGTGCACCATGTGAACTCGGTGTTTTCCCAAGGATCATTTAGTGAGTTCAGACACACTCTTCAGATAAGGTAGGGTTCGCCTACTTAGAACTACCTAGTTTGTCTTCCTCCGACTCTTGCTATATCAATCTCTAGGGTACCTTTAGGCAGGCCTACGTTCCTGCAGATACATAAATATAAACACATGAAATGAATGAGCCAGATATATTAAAATGAAATCACATGTAGACCTATGTTAAAAATGACCCAAACGTAGCCTTGGGTTGGGGTTAAGACAAGATGGACAGTTTGGGTTAGCAAAGAGCCGGGTCATGGTTACTGGTTGAGTTAGAGTTAGTGGTGGGAGGCGATTTGCCCTCTAAACGGTCCATGCGCTGGACAAACATGGGAGCTAGAGAAGAGCATGGCAGTCGTTATTCGGGATGCGCACGCATGGGGGGCGTGGTGGCACGCGTAGGCGCAGGTTCACGCCGCACCAGCCACCTGCGCCCGATGCCACCTCCAGGAAAAAGGGAATGAGGGAATGGAGGGTGTGGTAGATGCAGCGCACACCTACTACCACTCAAAACTAATTCACGCGCAAGTCACCCCACCCCCCTGTGTCATCATGCTGTGGAGCAGACAGTTGACCACGACGGTCGAATTGTCTTTAGAACGCGAGAATATCTACGCTTCTTGGAAATCAACGCACGGCCACCTGTAGTATGTGTAGTATGTGGGGGGCGGGTGAAGCGTTCCCATTCTTGCGTACTGTCGGGGGGGGGGAGGTGGTGGTGTATAAGCAGAGAAAATAACCCTGAAAGCCGCATGCCCGCGAAAAGGGTAGGTTCAGGTCCGGCAGCTCTCCATGCAGGCAAGCATTCCTCTCCTCTGTAAATGCAGAAAATATGATGCGCAGAGGGGACCTCAGATTATTTTTGCCTTTAAGTGTCCCTAAATTTGAATGACAGTTGATGCGGTCTAGAGTGGAAAGAACTTCAGAAATTCCGGCAACAAAACAGGCGTGTGTTCCGTCTGAAAATGACAAAGGAATCCGGGTTCGATTACCGGGTTATCCTATCATATAAAGTTTGCTGATGACCACTAAAAAGTCAGGAATCACAATTCCAGTCCCCCTTTTATTTGTGTGTACTTTTATAAAAATGGTACTGCGACTGTCTGCCCGAGATTGAGATGAAGGGCCAACGACAGGTGCGCGTCCCACAATCTTATCGTCGAACGCCCTCCTACCATACAAACATAGCGCGTTCACCATCCCCGAAGGAAGGAAAGAAGAAGAAGTGTTCATGAACCGAAATATATATATATATATATATATATATATATATATATATATATATATATATATATATATATATATATGCCGACTAGTTAGAAACTTCATCTTTTCCATCATCGGGGTTGTGCGATGGCTCTTCCTGCTGGTCTTGATCTATTAAGCCTCGTCATTACTAAATTGGGGCAACAGTTCGGCAGCACTTGCGATGAACGTTATTTTTAAATGTTTTTAAAGTTTTTATCCCTACTTACACGTTCATTTAATCTTTTTTACATATGTAAATTTTTATGAATTTTTTTATAACTTTTTGCAAAGTGTGCCCATCTCAACTTTATTCTTATATTTCAGATGTCTTTGCATAAAATTCAGCTTCAAATCCTGATTCGTTATTTCTGGAAAGGAAGACCTTCAACTAGGGAAGCTGCAAATGAGGGCTGTGATGCCGAAGGCGAACAGTTCTTGATGGTGCAAGCGTGTAAACTCTGACGATATCAATTTGGGAGACCAGTCTCGTTGCAATCGACCACCAGAATTCGACACGGCGGACTTGCTTTGCACTAATCAACATGAACCGTTATCTAGCAGTCGTGATTTGGGAGCAAGACTTGAAGTCGAGCACCAAACGGTCTTAAGACACTTGCATTGAGAAGCCCCACCAAGGCCAAGAACACTTTTACCCCGACCTGCGTTCGATGCAACAAATTAGACCTGCCCGCTTGCTGCTGAATAGTTTTGACCTATGCCAGGTCGACCGCGGGCGACCTCGCATGACATTTGCCTCCGTCGCGGCCGTCGTAGTTGCAGCCAAATCAGCCTGTTTGTTGGCTTAGCCCTCGTAGGCCTGGTCGGTCGCTGGTACTGATGCGAGTTGCCATCGTAGTCGCAGGCCAGTATTGGTCACGTGATCTCCAATGGGCCCTCCCCTCTTTTCTTCGGCCCCGCACGACTTTGCTCGCCTTTTCCAAACTGACTCGAGTCTCGGGCATAGCATCGGGCTCTGTCAGATGCACACACCGAGAGCCAACTTTTGAGCACCAGTCTGGCCAGTCACACCAATTGCGAAAAGCTTCAAGTTTCTTGTTGTCGCCTCTGAAACTTTCTCCACACAGGGAACCGCGAGTCAGAACTTCGGTGTTGCTCTGTCCGACCACTTGACGTGAGGTATTCTGAGGTAGTTAGGATAACCACTGGCATCAAATAAGGAATCGAAGTACTTCACCTCCTTCTCCATGTCATTATTGATACTACCGTGGGTTCTAACGTGCTGGGAGAGCGTTCTGACACACCCGCGTTTATGATCAACAAGCGGATTGCTTCTTAGGTGGAGAATGCGCCTATTGTTAGCTGTCTTTAGCAGTGAAAATACAACAAACCAAAAGAACAGCAAGGGAGAAAACAGGAAACTCACAACGCCAGTGACACCCACAAGGATGACCAGAGCCATAACCATGTAAGCCGAGTGCGCGGACGCGTTGATGTCCGGGTGTCGCGTCTGATAAATCTTCAGCATGAGGATGAGCGCCAGCATGTACATGTAGGCGGTGTCTGCAGACAAAAGGACCAGACACTGAACTAGATGCACAGAGGCACGTAAAAGTTGGCAGATGTAGGTGTGCATACGCCATTTGTAGCATTACTTACCAAACTGAAAGTTAGAAAAACTTGGGCAAATGTGATAACAGGCGCTGAGTACACCCTCCACTGTGAGTGCCAAACCTAGGGCGTAGAAGAGGCCAAAGTGCTGAGGAATTCCAAAGCTCTGTCGGAAGGAAAGAGAGGGAGACAGGTAACACATGCAAATCAGACGAACAGGAGGGGGAAGAATATAATCACCTAAGAAGCCCCCCACTCAAAAAAAACAGAAAATTAAACCAAACAAAAGGCACAATAGAGGGAAGGCGGGAGTACCGTTACCTGAGCGTCTCCGTTATAACGGGTTGGCTGGTCGGCAACGGTGCTCACGGCATGACCAGCCGATGCCAGCACACCCCTTTCCACCCCACCTTCGTGGGTTTGCCTGCTGAGCTGTGCTGGGTTTTCGAAACTGGCAGTGGATGAGGAGGTTCTCAGGCGTGCACCGCCGCCCCCTCGCTGACAGGGACAGTGGGTGCGCCAAAAGAGACACCTGGGAAGGCGGCGCAGCCAGGCGACGCGACTACGCTTCGAACGAACGGACGGACGAAGAGACCCTGCTGTCGGACCGGCCGCAGAGGGCCCTGTGGAGGGCGTCGGATGAAGATGGCTAAATTCAGACTCAGCAGTGGCGCTAGCGGCGGCGACGGTGACAGCAGTCATCGTTTTGCGCCGACCACATGGCCCGGTGAGACGTATTTTTGCACAGAACCAAGAACAGACGGACTAGGTGTGTAGGAAGAGATAAAACAGTGTTCCATGGGTTGGGTCTCATTGTCACCAGAGGGAATGGGGCGAGCGACGGCAGAGGCATCCAGCTTAGCAGAGCACAACACATGACATGCAGACGCGACTAGCATACAGAGCCCGCAGAGGTGGCGAAGAGCAAGCAGCCCGATTTGCCGAATCAGGAAAAAAGTCGCAGAGGAGGAAAGGAATACAAGTATGACAAAGGGAATATAAGGAAAAGGAAAGAATAAAAAATGATTGTACGGTGAAGCCGGGGATGAACATGGCGAATGTTCCGTCAGAAATCGTTGTAAAATAATGCCAGGAAGAAAACCTTTTCCAAAATAAGGTGGCCTGACAGAACACGGGGTGAAGCAAGCAGCTTTCAATCAATCAGCTGAGAGAGCAGCTCTCAATGGGCACGGTAGCATGGCAAGTGCGCAATATGCGACCCCACTCAGGGAACAAAGGGTAGGTCGGCGAGAAATACGGGACTGGTGATAACAGGGGTTTTATGGGTGGGTTGGCATTCTTTGCCGGGTTAGTCGGGTGGCATAACATTTTGCTGTCCCGATACCTGGGCAGGTTGCGCTGACCGGTAGCTTTGCGACAAGCCAACCACTATGTCAACAGGAGCCGACCTGAACCACTTTTTTACGGACTTTCCACGAGAGCAAGGATGAGGCCGGATCTGCACGATCTTTGAAAGTCGCTATTTGTTCCGAAAATTCGGTCCTCTTACGGCCAACGAAATATTGCACGACCCTACTGACCCGGCAGTAGGTAGCCTTGAGCGAAATTCCCGGAAGTGCCAATATTTTCCTTTCCTAACTTTAAACTAAAATCCTAAATTTAACCGCGTCTCTACACTAAAGGTGGAGGGGTTCCGATTTCCGTGTCTTGCCGTTTTTTCTAACCAAAATCAAATTTCCGAATTTCGGATGAGGTTTCATGTGATACCTGACCTACTGCGAGTTCAATCCACGCATAGTACAGAACCTACACCCCAGTGTCGTAGATGGCACGAGAACGTCGACACGATCGTCTTGGCGGAGTGCGGCTGGGCAGGTGGCGGTGGCGTTCGTGACCTCCGCCACCCATTCGATGAGGCCAGAGGATCGCCCTGTGCCCACTCCCGCATGAATTTGCAAACCTTCTGATATAGGAGAACTCTTTGAGTGGAGATCAAAGCATGCAATGGAGGCAACGGTGATTGGATGCATCCAAGTGCAGAAAAACGACGGGGTGGTGTGCAGGTGGCGAGAGAAGCACAGTATTTGCAAGCGCAGTGCAGAAAGCAAGCTGTGCAGGCACAATAAAAACCACAAGAACACACAAACGGGTATGTACCACGACTGAGTAGGCATCCTTGAGGAAGAAAAATGCAGGGAGGTTAGAAACACATCATCAGTACTCTGCCGCAAATAAGGCATAACTTCAATAGCATGCATAATAAAAAGAGATCTGTGCGTATGAGAGCTTACAATGGGGTTGGAGAAAATAAATAAATGCAAGTAGGCCGGACAAGTTAGCTCCCAATCTCCTTTCGGCAGCACTGTTTCGATATAATCATCAAAAATGAGAGCTTATCGAAGATGGGGGTAGAAATCTTGAGGGAAAGCGCGTTCTGATAATGACGGAATTTGCGAGCATTCACGATGACCTCAATGATATTTGAGTTACACTTTCTCTTCCTACTCACAGAACTGGACGAGGTGTGTTACATTTCGAGGAAGTTGCTTGTGAATCGGCCATTACCCTCGCATCTGCAGCCACAGTTTTACGACTGACACTACCACACGTCAGTTCAACCGCCGTTATCTGACGATGTCCACCGTAGGCTCCACAGAAGGGTGGTGCAGGGACGGTGACTTGTGCACAAATTAGTTTAAAGTGATAAAGGACTTGCATGGCACCGACCTCACGTTCGCTCTTCCCTAAGCCCCATGTGCCAGGTGTCAAGACATAGTCAACAGAGACCAGAGGCGGAGTCGGGCGCAGGTGAATCATATCCAACCATAACCATAAATGGCAACAGTGGATGGTGCGGCATGAGCCGGCACCTACGCGTGACCACGGTTCCACGCGTACCCGCCCATGCTCGGTATTTGTTATGAGAGTTCATTTTTTTAAAAAAATAATAATAATAATAACGCCTGCTGCATCCTGATTTTGACCCCACTTAGGGGGCACCACCACTACTACTAACACCGACATCATGATTACCACAACCACAACAACAACCAATACTACTGCTATCACTACCACTAAAAAGCTGCATTAAGCAAGATTTTTATGGCCGCCTAATCAGGACACGGGAAATGAAACCACCCACAATGCATGCAGATTTGCGTCCAGTTCCGGGGAATTCAGGTATAGCGTTAATATGAGGATACCGGCTAAGTTTAGGGTCAGGCGTAAGATTAGGGTTGAGGTCAGGAGTATGTTAAGGGTTAAGGCTTAGGGTTAAAAGTAAGGTTACCGTTTAGTTTTATGCCAGGGAAATGTTTGACCTTCCCGAAATGTATCGGAAGGCCACGTATGTTAAGTGGGCCGAGTGCTCCCGTGTCCTGAGTAGGCGGCCATACAAGTCATCCTTACCAAAACTACAGCGATTACTATCGCTAATTCTACACAAAAGTGTGGGGACACTTTGGACGGTCTCCAACGCGCTCCTTACTGGCTACGGCCTGCACTTTCACGTTGTTGCCGTCTTCTGACAGCAGCAGCTGTCCCACGAGACTTCAGATACTTGTGAGCGGTTACAGAGGTCTCATCAACCGCCATCACAACCATGCTTGGTAATGAACTGACGCATTGCCGATTCGCACACGGGTTGTGCCATCGATGTAGGACACACTGGTTCCCGGAATAATGACTAGGAGGCCACCAACAGTAGTGCATTGAAAAAGCACGTCGTAAATTAACACTAAAGCTTGATGGTAACGCCTTAATGAACACGGGCTTGCTGACACGATTAATCCTCACATAGTGTTCACGACAGATGTGTCAGCGGATTGCCATTAATGAAAATATTGCAAATAGTTGGATTTTTTAGTTGCTAGGGCTTTACAGAGAGGTCAGTGCGATCGCAGAGTGAAGTTGCCTGGTGCTCAGTGGTTAAAAGTAGAAGAAAAAAACAGACTGAGTCATAACTATGGGAGTGGTGATTTTCGGAGTAATAACTGGCGTAAATGTCCACACCCATGAGGATGAATCAGAATTGCATTCACATGCGAGGTGAAGAAAAGAAGAAGGACGGACAGACCGACTTGATGTTTTCCAGTTAAAAAGCTAAAAACTGACAGAATTGAAGAGCACGTGTGTGGGGAACTTAAAAGAATGAAAAAAAAAACTTCGGGAAGACCGTCTTTGGTACAAAACTTAAGCAAAGAAGTGTTTCTATGGGGGCACCCTTCATACACAAGATTACGCCAGTGCAAATGATAAATTGCAGCCATAAAAAAAGTTGGTAGACATTGGTGAATATGAGTTGATTGGTCCACTGACAGGCAGCTCCTTAACGATCTTCAAGAAGCTTAATTTGTGGGTTGCTTGCAGGAGCTGGTGAGAAAATTTGACAAAATCTTCATCCCTTTTGCGATTCACAGCAAGGACGACGGAGGCGGATGGATATATACATCTCACAGGCCTGTCTGAAGTCATCAGCCCAAAAAAATTGGGAAGACAGGGGCTACAGGAGCTCTAACACTAAAGGAATCCCCTATTTCACTGGGTCAAAACCCGTACGGTAGAAGGGTTGATCGATGACCAACCGATATCAGGTTTGAACTTGAGCGACGCCCAGAATCGCGATTTATCCGTTAACGGCACTATCAAGTGAACTTTAATTCATTAATTAATGCAAACACGATCTCTCTCCCTCTCTCTTTAGCATCCATCCGCGCATCTCCTCATAGAACGGCTATCAGCACTCTCCATCTAGCTCAAACATCAAAATAGTCCGTCTCCCAGGGCAGGTAGTACACAGAAACCAATCAGACCACCAGACAAATTCAAATTCTTAAAAAGAGAAAGAATTGGATGTTTGACTTGGTCTGGTTTAGCAACCCTTAGCGACAGCAGATTTGACAAAGCAAAATGTTCATAAAACATGCTAAGTGAAAACAAATTAAAACATACATATTTGCATCCGCGAATGATGGGTTAAGGATAAACAAAACCTCGTAAACAGCGTCGGCGGCTGTTAAGCTCGCTGTTTATTCTCACAGCAGGAAACTTATTTAAGCAACTAACTTGAAAAAAATGCCAGTAAAGTAATTTTCCCATGTATTCGTGCTCACAAAAGCAATGACTGGACGAGGGAGATGACGCCAAACTCAGTAGTATATTCAAGAGCAAGAGACAGTGGGGAGAGGGAATCACTCACTTCGCATTCAGAGGCAGAAGTGGGAAGGTGAGGCCACACGACTGATATGCATTAAAAAACAGCTACCTGGAAGTTGGCGCAAAATTAGGCCCTGGTTTTCGACTAAGACATTTTCCCGCGAGCAGAGTAACTTTCATGAGGCAAAAAGTCGATACAGATATGATGCTTCTTCTTCTTCTTCTTCTTCTTCTTCTTCTTCTTTCTTCGCCTTTGAACTACACGGAATATTTGGTATCATCCAATTTTTCCCTCGGGTAGGGGTGCCTTTCATGGCCGCCTAAACAGGGCGCGGGAATAAGAACCGCTCCAGCCGCTTAAAATAAGTGACCTTATTGTAAATTTCAGGAAAACATAAAACTAAACTGTCACCTCAATCTTAACTCTTATCCTAGCCTTAACCCTACTGTAACCACGGACACAAACCCTAACACTTAGCCTAACCATGACCCTAAACTCAACTCTGGCCTAAATCCTAACCCTCATCTCAATTCTAAATGTAATTTCCCGGAATTTAGCGAAAAGCCACATGCATTGTGAGCGGTTATTTTTCCCGTGTCCATACAAGGCATCCTTACCGTTCGCTCGTATGAGAAAATACATTCAGTGACCAAGTTCATGAAATTCTAACCAATCAAGGTGAGGATGTCTTATATGCCCCCACCCTCAAAAGGAGACGGGAGGAGGAACGCCTCGCCGGCGAAGGGAGAACGCAGGTGAGGCCTCAAGGGGGGTGATACTCCTACAAAACAGCTACCCAATAGGTAGCACAACATCAGCCCCCCGGCTGGCAGCTATTTCATCAAGCGAAAAGGGGCACAGTTTTGATGCTCCTCCACCAAACGGACTGTTTAGTGGTGACCTCAGAAGCAACAGCCATCAGACTGAAATGGCCGGTCTTGTGAGCACAAAAGAACCTGCTGCAAGCTCCGCGTTCAGCATGGCTAACGTTGGCTAAAGTGCATTCACGCCTCCGCACCCTCTCTGACCTCCTCCTTCTCCTCCTCCATGTCAAAACTGTGATGCGAGGTATGTTGGTGAAACGAGCAAACGCCTTTGCACAAAATTGCATGAACACAAACTTGCAGTCAACTGCAAAGATAAGATTTCTATGGTCTACGGCCACACACAGCATAAGAGCAACTGCTGTTTTTCATCCAGACTACTAATAATTCTGCATATTTTGTGACCCTTGTCTCCCTGGCGGATGCATTTTGACAAAACCGAAATTAAGCAAAAGTACACCTAGCTGCTTCAGCTTGAGGGCGCAGCCCTTCACGATGACGATCAGCGCACAAAGACCAAACACGACGTGCGTAGGTAACTAAATGGAAGAGCTTAAAATACTTCCAAGGTTATAAAAATACGTACCGAACCCTAAAGGAATATCACGTGACGAACAGGCTTATATAGTCATGTGATAATATGTGTTTGAAGCCAACTGAAGCCTTAACTCGGACTGTTATTATGGATAGGCAAAGTATTTCCGAGTAGCATCAGCAAAAACTGCACAAAACTAAAAAGGGATAGTTGAATTGCGACGCGCCTGAGAAACCGAGAGTTGTAGGGTTCCTGGCCGCAGAAAATATATTGTGATTTGAACGATTCCGCATTGAACTCAAAAAGGCTAATTACCTATCTGCATATTACAGGGCTCAAAAACTGGCAAACTTTCCTGTCTGTGTTGAAATATTCCTTTTGACATGGAAATTAACTGATACAAATAGTTGGATATCCACCTGCCTTTTGGTAAGAAAAAAAAACAATTTTTCGCTTTTGATTTTCACCTGCGCTATAGTTTTAATTTTTCTGCCATGCCAAGGCTAGCTGACGTACTGACTGAGTATACAAAATTCAGACGGAAGTACCCTCCACTTTGAAATGGATGATAGATTTCGGTATTTCAAATAATGATCGATTATGAGTGTAAAAAAATAAGAATGGCCGTCAGAGACAAGAGGAGGAGTCGTCAAAAATGCAAAGATGGTTAAACTAACCTCAGACTTCAAGAAAAACTCGAATGAACCCGGCATTTTGTGCACGAGCACCATATTTAGTAATTTGGCGGGTTTAAAGCTCCGAGCTCATAGAAGGAGATAACAGCTTTCAAGCATGTCAGATATAAATCGCTAAATTGGAATAAAATAGTCAAATTTAAGCTCAGTCCGAAACATTATATAAATATGTGGATCGGATTGGTAAATCACATAAACAACGACACTGCACCACCTAAAAACTTGTACCTTGAACGTGCAGTTCCTATTTGACTAAAGCCTGTACAGACAGCTGGAGGGAGTTGCTGTGGGCTCACCCCTTGACACGCTTCTAGCGAATATATTCATCGGTAAGCTGGAAGCTTTACAACTTTGTCGCCAGATAATGAAACGCCAGAATGCTCTTGTTCCAGTGATGGGGTCACCTTCGCGACTGGAACTCGCTTCTTTTAACAATATTATGGGCTTTAAGTGGATGACAGATCCGCGATTCCATCTGAACAAACATACATTTCAGCACAAATGGATATCATAAATCAGACGCTTTCGTCAATCCAATTTACAGAGGAACAAGAACAGTCCGTATCGCCCCCTTTTCTGTGCGTGATTCTGAGTAGAAGGTCTGACGGGAGTATTCGGCGACGTGGTCTGGGCAATATGCCCATTTTGGGAGTTTTGTGCCGCTAAATATAAGCGTAATTTAGTGCGCTGTTTGACAAAAAGGGCGAAACGGGTCTGTTCGACCAATGGCATTGAATGAGAGCTTAAGGCTTTAGAAAGTATTTTTCGACAGGACGGATATTCAGGTCTCTTTATTGTTAATAACATAGCCGAAAGAACACTAAAGCTCGCCGTGCTAAGGGCGAGGAAGAAGACTTTTCATTAGGATCACAGTCCGAGGCGACGCAGCAGGTGAACTTTTAAGAAGGCATCGAAGTCAAGCTGTATCAAAAACCTTTCAAGCACCTGACACAAAGGTACTGTTTTCTACTACCCCCATTCTATATGAGGAGGGCAAGGACAAACTGCCAGCCTAGACCAACTCTATGTGCATCTATTCTTTTATCTGCCCCTTGGAGCATAATATATTGGTCCCCGAACCGGCATTTGTCCAAAAGGATAAGAGAACACCTTCCAGCATCGTAGGGAAAGGGTCGAAGAAAGACCACAAACAGTTCTATTCGTGCGCATATGGTAGACACGGATTACCGCGTGGATGTCAGAGAAGCCTTCCGAGAGATTTACAAGGTCCCCTGAAGCTTTTCAAATTTCATTGGACAAAGTCTGCTGGTTCGTCAGAAGTGGCTGCAATCAGGTTACCTAAACCAGGCCAGGCGCTGCAATTACCCTGGCCAAAAGCTACCAATTCAGCCGTCCACATCTGATTACCTGTCCCGGCAGCCGCCATCCCTCTGACGATGATCAGAACACGGGCCGCTCCCACTCCTACACACCCACTCTCACACCTACATCTCCCACTCCTACATCATCCAACCATACGATTTATTCTACTTACCCACATATTTGACTTAGTTATACAGTGATATAAATGCAAAGACCTATGGAGAGTTTATCGGAAGCTAACATATGCTGCCCAAATTGTCTTTTGGATTTTTCAATGAGAAATTAATTTCATAAAATGTTTCTGTTACGAATCACTTTCCTACCTCTAACTATGAGGGTGTGTAAGAAAGGAGGTGCATGAAAAGGCGAAAATAATTTCACTAGTTTATCCAGCTACTCTATGTCGCATCTGCTTTATCCAGCGGCAGACTATCGGCAAAACACGTGTCTATTCTTTTGGCAAATACATGTGCTGTCAGTATTTTACTTCTTGTTGGCAGATTATAAATACTACGAGGTTAGCCCACTGTATTTAATGAATTTCGGCTCAAATATTCATATAAACTTGCAGACTGAACCGAAAAAAGCATAATTCGGACAGATTTACTTCAATTCGGCGATTACTTTCAGGGCTTGAAGAACGCTGGAGGACTAACGGATGCGTAGAACCCCTCGCAGTTGTGTCCCACAAGGGCAAAATATCGGCGAACCACGTGTCCGGACTGTCTCTATGGTAGATCATGCAACGTAGATTGAAATTACTCTGAAGAGCGTCAGCGCAACTCCATGGACACAAAACGAGAGAACCGTTATATTACCGGTACCGTATACCGACGATATTGAATATTCCACGCCCAGCACGTTTCAGCTCCAATCACACTGCTTTCATAGGTTTCGCATGCACCTCGCCTCGATATTATCTCATGTGGGCGCAAAAACTCAGTAGTGGAGGGGGTGGGGACACGGCGGGGCGAAAACAACGCCATCGATGAAAGGGACTGGAAACTGCTGTGGAAATTATGCTGCTAACCCTCACAATTACTGATCAGTAAACTACTTAGAACTACGTATGCTCCTTTAAGATAAATCTCACCAATAAAATGGTACTTAGGAATGGAATTCAAATACCAAATTGGAAGTAAACTTCGAAATTCGCTATTTCAATAGGCGCTTTTACTAGTGTATTGCTTTTGCGCCCGACTCCGGTTCCGGTCTTTTTGACTAGACTTGACACCGCGCACAGGCGGGTGGGGGCACAGAGAGTGCGGTAGATGCAGTGGAAGTCTAATATCACTTAAAACTAATGAGCGCACAAGACAACGTCCCAGCACAACCCTTCTATGGAGCATACGATGGACATCGTCAGATAACGAAGGTTGAACTGACGTGTGTGTGTGTGTGAAGCAGTCATGCATGGAACCCATTCCGCCACTCCCACCATCATAGAGACCAAATCGCAATGCTCATCCACCGCCACAACCACCATCGCCACCGTCATCATCACCACCACTACCAGCAATGGGACCGCGGTCCTAAACTATCCTCATTACGACTGCACATTCACTTCACACATCGGCCTGGTCGGTCACTTGCGAATCCATTGCACAGAGACTGGTGAACCAGTACCTGACGCTCCGACATACAGTCACCGCATCCGCCTCCACTGCTCCCGCACCTTCACACACCGCATGAACCTATAAGGTCACATGCGCCTCCACGATAATCAGCGGTAAACCACCGTGCGCTAAACCGAATCAGTACACACTACCTCCACCAACAAATACACAAAACCCTCACTATCATCATGTACATGAGAATATCACGGTTTCATAGAAACCGTGGCTTGGAAGGCTGCCAACTTGACGCTTACACCAGACCACGCCATTAGCCCAGTGTGTGTTGTGCGTTGAGTGGCTAACCAGTGGAGTGGGAGTCAGATGGCGATGGCTCTTCCATCTCCACTGTATTAGTTAATACTGGTGTGAGTTATTGGAGAAAAGATGTGCTTTGGCGTGCGAAGGCGGATACGCCAGCCCGTCAGGCAATGCGCCCACTCCGACATCATCCAACTGATCGGCGTGGATGTTGGTCTGGGTGTGGGGGTAAGGGAGAGTGAAGTCGACGGCTCAGCGCATTTTCCTCACTATAAACAATCGGACGCGCTTGAAACAATTACTGTGCGCTAAAAGCCGTGGCTTAAAAGGTTGCCAACTGAAAATTACACGCAAACATCGCAGTCGGCTCAGTGTGTATGTGCAGAGTGGCTAACTATTGCTCTGTGAATCAGACTGCAATGGCTCCTTTTTAACGTGATCTCTGGCACTCTCACATATTTTAGATGTGAACTGTTAAACACCATTTTGTGTAAAATCCTGGTGCTTGTGTTTGGGGAGCTATGTCGTGTACGTGGTACGCGTAGACGTGGCCATTTACTATGTAAGCGGCTGCACCCGGTGTGAGGTCGAAGAATAAGCGCATATACTCACTGTAAAAAGATGACGCGCTTGAATCTACCACGGTGCACTAAAAGCCATGGGTTGGAAGGTTGCCAACTGACAGGATAACACGGACCTCGTGGTCAGCCCACTTGTGTGCTTGTGCGGAGTGGCTGACTGGTGGACTGAGAGTCAGGCTGCAAAGGATCCTTCTTAATGTGACCTTTATGGCACTCCCATTCCGTGGGATCCGAGCCAGGTTTGGTGGTACGCCCAGGGGCGGTCCCGGCCACGCCAACCACCTACGCCCTCTCCCGCCTCCGGTCTTCTTGACTCTGTCATGACACCGGGCTCAAGTGGGGGGAGGAGAGAGTTCAATAGCTGCAGCGAAAGTCTACTATCACTTAAAACTAATCCACGCGCAATGCACCGTTCCTGCACCACCTTGCTGTGGAGCACAGGGTGGACATCGTCGGACTAGGACGATCCAACTATCGTGTGTGTGTGAAGGCAGCACACATTGCGGCCAGAAGAAAAACGAAATAGCAGGGCGGCAGACCAGAACGCACGCGAATCCACGAAAGCAATCAATTCTAGTCAAGTGAGTATACTTCAGGTATGCAGCAAAAAGAATCGCATGAGCTCATACGTCCACAGATCCAGTAATAAGCCATCTGATGATCTAAGGACTGTGGTTAAGAGCCACAAAACGAAGTACAGAGCAGAAAGGGCTGCAGGCAGGCTGAAGTTGGTAGACGTAAGCGCCCAGAGGCGGACAGAAAGCTCTTAGCTTTATGGGAAGAAGGGCGATAGCATGATAAGCTTAAAAAAGGCAAATTAGGCGCGGTTGACAAGGCAGTCTGAAGGTCAGTTGGCGAATAGGACTCCCAAAAAAAGTGCAAAAGAACTGCGTCTTTCGAGGGGGGGGGGGGGGAAGAGATAGGGAGTGAGTTACGGTAAGGTGGCAACATTCGGCCCTTGAGCCGATCAAACGAGCCACATACAGTGGGTGAAAAATCCACAAATGCATCCAAATTTACATGGGGTAGACACGATGGCTCAAAGAACGCCATTTGTGTGAAATATCACTCGCGATGGAACCCTTCATCCAGGCAAGCGGTGGCTCGAATGCCGCCTAACAATCAACACAAACAAGTGATTGCGAGGTTCCCGGTCAACTAGTGGCGAGTTTTGGGCAATTTCAGGCCTCAGGACGCCTTGTCTATTGGGACGTACGCTTGGCAGTACGCATACTAAAAGACGCCCATACTTCAAGTGTGGAAAACATATTTAAGCTGCCAAGCCCTCAAAATTTTGGAGAGGGATAGTAAGAGAAAGATGCAGTTTGACGAAATTGTAACGCGCACATGAATAAGTGGAGAAAGTTAAAGAATATGAATAGGAAAGAGCAACAAATGATCACTCAAGGACGAAACTGCGGCAACCTTACCTGTGAGTACACTCGGCTGTACTTCTGGGCACGTCGGTGCAAGAGGTCTCTGCAAACCAGAAAAAGACGAGGTAGGTAACAGAAATCAGTGGGAGAACCATAATGTGGCTAAACTCAAGCCAGCAGAGACATAAGTGGACTATAGCAAAGGTCCTTCCATATGGTCCTTACTAAAACAAATAACGTCCGTGAAAATTATAAGACCGACAGGATTTGCGGAAATTCGGTGCGTCTCGAGCAGGTAGTACAGCCGAGGTATCACCTGTTTAGTCAGGTGTTTGGCCACACATTCGACTGACTGGCAGTATTCCACAACCTCGGCGGGAGATATTAGTGTAGTTTGCATTGCATACCATACTCACGTGACTAAGAACTCCCCCATCACAGACGACATGATGCAAGCCCGGTGGCGTACGGGTCGAGGATCAATTGATTAGAGACTTCAACCTCAATGAGGCGGATATCACTGGCTAATGGGCTCAAACAAGTCACATATAGCCATTTCACTGTCGCTGTCGTCGTCTGAAAACATTTCCCCACTTAGAGGTCTATTAATTATGCAGTAGATTAAAGAGTTATAAGCAGAAGGCTCAACTCCTTCTCCATGTGTGATCCGAGCGTGAAATTATCACGGTGCACTAAGCGCTGTGGCTTGGAAGATTGCCAACTGACAATTACACTCAGACCTTGCAGTCAGCGAACTATGTGGTTGTGCGGAGTGGCTGACTGGTGGTCTGTGAGTTAAACTGCAATGGCTCCTTCTTAACGTGATCTCTGGAACTCTGATTTGAACCGTTGAACTCATCTTTATGTAAAATTCTGGTGCTTGTGTTTGGGGTTTAGGTTGTGTACATGGTACGCGCAGATGACGTCATTAACTACGTAAGCAGCTGCATCCATTGTCCGTACCAATCAACTGAGAGGTTGAGATGATGGCTGGGGCCTGGGAATGGGAATGGTGAAAGAGGTCGAAGACATTTTCTTCACTAACCAATCCGACGCACTGGAAGCTATCACGATGCGCTCAAAGCCGTGGCTTAGAAGGTTTCCAATTGACGGGATGACTCGGCCAGCGCGGTCAGTCCAGTGTGTGTTTGTGTGGGGTGGTTGACTGGAGGCCTGAGAGTCAGACTGCAACGGCACACTTGTGGACGGCTCCGGTCGCGCCAGACACCGGCGCCCTCTCCCGCTGCCGGTCTTCTTGACTTTATTAGGACACCAGGCCAAGGTGGGGGAGGGGAGGAAAGTGTGGGCGATGCAACGAAATTCTACTCTCACTATAACCTGCTTCACGCACAAGGCAACGTCCCTGCGGTAACTTACTGTGGGGCACAGGGTGGACGCCGTTTGGATAAGACGGTGGTGCCATAAGCAGAAGGAAAAGGATCAAAAGAGTGGACGGGGGAGGTGGGGGGGGGGGCACAAACCTTCGAGCAGTGAGTCCGAGGAAGAGTAGGCCAAGCATAACATAGCCGACATTGGAAATGATGTTGTTGAAGGCTGTAAACACACCGAAGGGATGGGCACATTCGAAGTTGTAGTAGCATATGTCCTCATTACCAGTGTCATGCAGTGCCTGGAGGGAATTTTTTCAAAAAAGGCAACTTTTAAATGACAGCTGGGATGGGTTCTGCCCAAGGTTAGAATGAGAACGCTGCAGCTTGCGAAGCGTGGACCAATATGAGCTGACAGGCTCCAGGCCTCTGTGGGGCGCTACCAAAAGCAGCATGAACCGAAACCTATTCCACAGGTCATATACGCTGCTTTTCGATTTCAAATCGCGCCACCCATTCCTGTGGATTACACCGGAAAATGGACTCTATTTAAGCGGTGCATAGCATCCAGGTAAACGTCATGCGAGCACAGTCTAGCGGCTGCGCTAGAAAGGATCGCCAGCGGCCTCTGCAAAAATTATTTCGGTTTGAAAGGACATTCCATACCCAAAGTAATTTTCACGTTAGATTTTAAAAATTGCGAAATTTCACCAGAAGGATTGACCCACTGATCTCTCCCCCTTCGATTCCACCTAGCCCTCGCAAAACGCGCGCTGTGTGTTTTGTTTACCTGCGATTTATTGCAGCTACGCGTGCCAACTCAGCACAGTTGGCATGAGGCTCGATCTAGCTGGCCTCGAGGATGACGCAAATAAAACCTTCCCACACTTTATTATCTACAGAGCTCGACCCACGTTCTCATGCTCCGACAATTCACTCTGCTATTAACTGTCCTGGACCATTTTTGTGTATAAGCATGGGCTTTTCTAGCAGGGGGAAAGTTTTGCCAAATCTTGACCCGTCTAAAAATAGAATTTCCAGTCCGCCGAGGGGAATAACGCGCGAAACTTTTGCAAGGCAGTAGTTATTCCTCTTTTAAATGTTATTTTTCGGATATTTATGCAATTTTATGCACCAGGAAGCAGGAAGATCGCCTACGAGTGATGTGTTGGTTTAAAACACCCGGAAATTTCAGACAGGGCAAATATTCCATAAAAAACTGCGGTCTAGTTTCTGCACCTTAGAAACTGTGGGCACAATGACCTGACGAACTCTTCCATACGTTAAATAGGCCTCTGAGCTTATAGAAAAACAAATGAGAAACCACCAAATACAAGTAGCACACAACCCATATTCTCACTTTTTAGTTAACCACCAAAAACAAAACTTTCAAATGATTCTCGTGGATTACTTTTGGGGCGGCTAACTAAATGCCAAAGGTGATGTCACACAAATTATTGGCGGATATTTGAATATAAATTTCATAACAGGACTAAAGTTAAAAGTCGCACTTATGTTATTGTATTAACTTATATCTACGCATCGAGAGGCTTATCGCACCGCTACTAACTTCGTTTACTCATTTGACTATTTTTTTGCATTTTCGGCAGGTTCACTCATCTTATCCAGTGCAATGCTACGTTCAGTACTTGTTTCGGCTTCAATTTAACTGAAGGTCGATAACTACTAATCGGGAGTTTTTATCAAGGTATTTGGACCAATTATCGAAAGAGATTTTGCAAATTTCCCGAATCACGCATGAGCCGGCTCACGGAAAAATGCTCTGGATAGGAGGAGGAGGAGGAGGAGCGCGACAACCAAAAAGCTCTTCAAGGAAAACTCACACGCTGGTAGGTCATGACAAGTTGGGCAACCGGGAGGCCATAGAAAATGGAGATGATGATAAGGTACCTGAAAGTCAAAAACAAGCGTACTTTCAGGAAGGCAGGACGTAAACCTCTCCCACCGCCTCCCTATGCTGTTTACTCGAAAGGGTTGAAGGTGGAAACGGCTAAAGGAATATTTCAGCAAAAAAAAAACTAAAGTAAGTGTTAATAGTGTTAACCGAAATACTGAAATGCGTTTTCAATAAAGACAGATTCAGTAAGTAAAGCTACGAAAATGACTGCCACACAGAGCAATTCCAAGATAGCTCGCGCGCGCCGACAGGTCAATTTTTTGAACATCGTCCTTTTTTGGCCGCCCGCAAAAGAACCGCAGTGGGTAAAAATGATTACTTAAACAGAATGCATTTTTTCCTGGTGATATTTGATTACCTTACAAGTTCAAATATATTTTATATAAAACACACACACACACAAGTAGTCTTCATTTTACTAATGTTGTAGCAAACCACGTTTTCTCGAGCCAATCTTAAACCCGACCTTCTATCCTAAAGTGCTAACCCTAACCGTAAACACGAACAGGAACTTAGCACAGTTTTTTAATACTATGCTCCAACTTTAACTCAGAATTATTGGCCAAACTTGACAGTCAGCCTTAATCATAACATGTTATCTATAAAAGTCCTTTACTTGTGAGATTTTTAGGGCCACGCAATGTTGATTCACGATGTACCGTATCTGTCCGGTTATTAATGCTTTCGATGAGATATAAAACATTGGCCATATCTCTAACAACATTCTAAATGGTTTCGAGGGATGCAATGAAAAGTATACGGCTTGTAGACTACAAGCCATAAAAGCACATGCAACAGCAGATCACGATCAAAACTATTTGTGAATTGAAAGAAAAACTTTTCTATAATAAAATCTGAAAGCGCAACTGGCTTCCAAAGGAGTACAAAAATAATATTTTGTGCATGTTTTCTATAAAATACTTTTTAATATATAAATTCATCGACGAAAAAATGAAAAAATACACACTACTGATGTAGTCTTTTTACCGAGTGCGGTTCGTGCAGCAGGACGAATAGCTGGCAACTCGGCAGGTCTGAAATAGCTTGGAAGTATTCTGTGTGGCACTCAGTTCTGCAGCTCCACTTAAGTCTTCCCTTCCTAATCGAAGCGGCCTTTATAGAATTTCGGTTATCATTTCATGGAATCGCTCGCCGACTGTAGTTTCGCGTCCAACACAGACGTTTGTGCGGTCAACTATTAGTCCATGAGGACGGCAGTTACGTGAGTGGTAAGTGAGGGAGACCCGTCTTACTAGTTCAATCAAGCCGGAGGCAATTCGACCAAACATGAGAAGCTGGTTTGCAGTGGTTCAGCAGACCTACTATGCGGGTGCAAGTGTGTCTACCTGACGAGTCGAAAAGGCTGCACGATACGAGTGTGGAAGATCAGGATGTGAGCGGGATTGGCTCATGGAATGCGTTAGATGGGCTGGGCCCAGCACTGACGGGACAACTGACTGGACAAATACGAGGTAGGCAGGCACAGATGCGCTGAGAGTGATATTGCAACGAGTCCAGTTTACGGAAACCCTGGTGATGGGAGGGGAAGGGAAACATCAGCTCGGGAGACGGTTTCATCCAGAGAGGAGTCTTTACTTACGCATAAATGCGAACGCAAAACACTCATGCTTTCACAGCGTCAGGAGAAAAACAGTCTGCTTTAACGAGCTCATTTAGTAGGTTGTCATAACTTCACGCCAACAGTGATATCGTTAGGGTGGTCGAGGTAACTCGGCCTACACGTGCGAAAGTTGGCACCGTTAAAATCGAATCCGATCAATAAAGTGGTTGACCAATATGGGCGACATAATGAGACTCTGTCGAACAGTAAGCCGAATATTAAGCGACCTGGAGAGAATGCTAGGGGTCAGAACTCGCGCTGTGATCTGGTGATAGTAGGCGTTGATCATGAAAATAAAAACTTTTCGGCATGTCTTATAGCCCCAACGATGCGTCACAGATGCTCGTGGTAGGCGGACCCCAACGCTGTGGCGAAGACAACAAAATAGACAGTCACCGGTCGCTTATAGTATTCAAGAATACACCACAATGAGAATATCTGACCATCGCATTCACGCACACTGAGATCGAATGGGAATGTCAACAGCGCAGAGATCGGTAAAGGCAGTTCATGTGCTGTCTTATCACATCTTGGAGGCCTGGGACAGCTCGAGCGTCGAGTACGATGAGGTGGATTGTTTGCTCCACAGCAGGGCAGACACAGGGACGATAAGTAGCGCGTGCGTTAGTTTATAGCGATATGAGAATTCGCAGCATCTACCGCACACTCTTCTCCTTCAGCCTCCTGGACACGGTGTCACGACAGAGTCATGAAGACTAGGGGTGGGAACAGCCGCAATGGCTGACAAAGCTGAACTGCGGGGTTACACGTGTCAAACACAGAGACACTTGATCCACAAACTACGGATCAAGTTTTCATAGAAAAGAAAGGAGCGGCGGCGGCGAACCAAATGTCAACCGAGTCGGAGTGTCATAGAGGCCACATGCAAAAATAGTCTAAGAACATACTTCCGACTTACATGACAAATACCAAATTTGCGCCTGTGGTAAGTGATGCGGACAGGGAGTTCGTGTGTATGGTCTGGTGACGAGAGGTGTGGTGGTTTCGTTTGATCGGCAGGTTTTTGTCGCAAGTTTTCATGAATATGCATATGAACGAGTAGGCCCATGGGCGAGAATGCAATATGTGCCCCAACTCCAAAAAGAAAGTACAAGTCAGCGAGTAATACGGGAACGGTGTCAATATGATCGTTATGGATGGGGCTAAATGAAGAAACGGGAGCGCCAACCGTATCCAAATCCTTTCGATTGCTTTCTTCACGGTTGGCATTCGGTGCCGAGTTAGTAGGGTCGCACAATAGGTTGTTGCTCCGACAAGAGTGCGGATTGCGAGATCCGGTGGATTTACCCCGCGCCCACCAATAGGCACGATATCATTTCTAGCTGACCTGACCCACCTTTATTCGGACCCTCTACAGGAGCGAGAATGAGGCCCGCTCCGAGCGATCTTTCACTATCAAAGAAAACGGATGTGTTTTGAAACTAACGCAGCATCCTAATCGTCGTCATTTAGAAGGTTGCTAATAGACCCCATACTTAGGCCCTCATACCACAAAGGAAATATTGTGTGACTCTAATAACCCGGCAACGAATACCAACCCTGAAGAGCGGATTTGTTGCACGAAAAAATACTTTGAAATGACGTGAGGAATGACACATTAGGATTGGCTTGATCCTCTTTCCTCCCCCACACACCAGTAACCTGCCCGATTCACATCGATAGAGGATCAAATTGAGAGCAGCGGCTGACGCTATACGAACCCCCGGCCAAAGTGTGCCACACGCACGTTTGGCATTGCATAACGCAAGGTATGGACCAGTGCGGCGTTGCTCTGCTCTCGAAAAACGGAAAAGTAGCCCACTAGCGTGTACAGCAGGCGCGCATTATAAAATTTACTTCGTTTTTGCTTTACAAGCATACCAATGACGAAAAGGCTGGTAACCGATAAAGTTCCCGCTGAGGGTAGCCATGAAAATTGAAATGTTAACGAATGGAGTTGAATGTATGAGCACCCATCAAATAGCCAGCTCCGACAATGGCTGGGGCCAGGGAATGAGAATCGCGAGTGAGGTCGACGACTCATCGAATTTTAAGCACAAGAAACAATCTAACCCGGCAACGAATACCAACTCTAAAGAGCACAGTGGATAGAGTTAGGGTTACGTTGGCATGTTGTAAGGTCGTGTCTTACACGCCGACCTATCCTTTGTTTCCTGATTTACCTCCAATATAACGTTTTTGCCGATATCGGCTTTTGAACGAGCTTCCTTCCGGTAGCCTATAGCAGTGTGCATTTTTTCGATTGTAGAGAAACAAATACCCAAAAATATTTGTTTATTATAACTATGTGGTGAGAATTTCGTCTTCTTTAATTTTTATATTTGTCGCTTTAAAAAAACGCTTTCCATTGTCGAATACTTTTGAACGCGAATTCCTATTTCATGTACCAGTGAAACCGGTCGCCTGCTGATGAGACTAATCACAGTGATTGGTCTGGCATGAGCCTCCACGTGTCACATGTCCTCCGACTACTGGTTACTAGATCTGTCCGCAAGTGGCGGATAGTGCAACGACCTTCAACTCCCAAATAACCTGACCCTCATGTCGGACAGCTAAATAGCCGAAAAGAAGTAGACGCGACCACTGGAACAAGAGCTTTATTCGCCTGACGTTTCGGATTCCAGCTGGAACACATCATCAAAGACAATATCAGATACGGTTAATTCGTACACAGAGAGCTGTAGTATTTAGAGGATGCAGTCCCTATGCTATTGCATGCCTACGGCAAGTAACGGATCCCTTTCATCGATGATGACTGCGCTTTGGTGCGTTAAATACCAAACCGCGAACACATTTAAGCAAAGGGTCACGATTTCAACAGGGGCATTCCTGCTCATAAGCACCATATTTTACAAAAGCACCGTTTCCTAAAAAAACGAACAAAACAGATGGTTCTATTTCAATGTATACTACTTGTGTTTTCATGCACACTGTATTTGTACAAATAAGGGCGTAAAAATGAGATAGCAGATAGTACATGCATATACTATTTGCAGCATATCGAGCACCGACGATAAAGCAGGAAATTAAACCCCGTCAAGCATGACGAGAAGAAACGGGATGTTGGAAAAGGAGACAAAGAGAATTTTTGGTTCTTTCCAGCTAACTCACCAGAAATAAAGTAGATACTTGCGATTGAGTGTTGAATAACGTTTTCTTGTGAGGTCCGAGACGAACAGAACGCGCTGAAATTGGACACAACAGATGGGTTATCTAACCGTTCAAGTAGGATCAGTCGGGCGGAAGGGGGGACGATCTGTGGTCCGCCTGCCGCTCATACATTGACCAGCAAGTCACTAATGGACGTGTGGCGGGTAAGCGTAGGGCCCGGCCAGTAAGACAACGATTGTTAGGTTGCAAAGTAGATTTGCAGATCGGGTTAAAGAATATTGCCGAAGGAGAGACTGGGACATGCGGACGATCCGTACCAGCTGTCGACGAAGCGTGCACCAGAAAAAGTCCATGCTCACAGAAATTCGAAGAATCAGTGAAAAACCGCGATATATATATATATATATATATATATATATATATATATATATATATATATATTTAGTGGTAGTTGGGCGCTCACCGATTGGTTACAGGACTCACTCGTCCCGTTGTGCAGATAAAATCCGAATAATTCGAACCACAATATCATAAAGAGTGCATAAAATTTTGCAATAAATCTGGAACATGTTGTATACTTTTGAAGGAGCACAAAACATAAGGACGGATACGATGATTTATGAATGGAAATATAATGGTTTTAGAAAATCTAATAATTAGGAACTTTTTGTGAAACCGGAGGATAATTTTATTTACGTTTACAATTTTAAGAAGACGTAATTGGCTACATAATGGGAAAAACAAAAAATTCTGTGTTTTATTGTAAATATACTAAAAGTTATAAGGGCATCGAAAATCGATGGGGAAAAATGGATAGTAACTATGTAGTCATTTTTTTACAGAATGTAGGTCGGAAAGAAGCTCTTTTAAAAGCCTGAACCCTTAACTTGACTGAAATATCTGAGGATTATGCTGCACATCAATCAATATTACAACCCTACATAAATAGACAAACACATCGCAAACAGTTCAGAATTTTGGTAAACACTGCATGAGATTGCACATCTATTGTAAGCGGCCATCAGCTGGCTTCCTCGAAGCATCTGGAATAGGCGTGAGATTATTAAGATGCCGAAAGTATAAATACGCGAGTCTTCCGTTACGATATATTGGGAGGGCTGAAGGACACACCGATAAGCAGAGCTCCTTACGACTGCTTCATGCAAAGACCAACAATCGGCGAAACATTTCCGGGTTCTTACCTAGTATCGGTGTCGACAGTACAGAAACGAAATTTCAGGTGTGAGAGACACGGTCCCTAAAATTCGCTGGATTTATGCCTCCGAATGCGCCTGCAGGTTCGGCCATGGACAGCATTCAACTTACTCGCGGCTCGATTGGTTCAACAGTGTGTCATGTGGCTCCCCGGAAGTGAAATTATCGCGCCAGAACGCGCTGATGCCGTCAGCGTTATCATTTGGGGAAATGAGGTGAACATGGTAAGATTTGACCTCGAACGCCTCTGTCGCACTTTCTGAGGTCGATGGCTGCTGAGCCAAATGGCGCAACGCTACCCAGACATCTGACACCGACCGGGTGCATTGGAAGGCGAGCGTTTATGGAGTACGAGGCTGGACGACTCTAGCGCCATGAATGCCGTCACAGAGCGAAAATAGAGGAGGACAAAGACAGGTCATTGGTAGATTTGTTGTTTAGTCCCCAAGAAACAATTATGGCAGTGACGTTGCCTTAAACTGGGGCCAAAATTCGATCGACCTGGTTTCGCAGATTCGTTTTTCACTCGAGTTAAGTAACTTGCTTAAGTTTGAATGAAAACTGAAGGTACTACTGCATTCAATTAAGAAGACTTATGCCAGTTAATGGTGGAGTGATCAAACGCCTATCTTCGAGAATAATCCCATCCATTAAAGGTAAACAAAAACGAGGAATTAGATAGATACTAAAAGTACATATAATCAACAGGCCAACAAAATTACCTCTCCCTAAATATAAGCAGGAAAGAAGTAAGCTTCCCCAATGATACAGCCTAAACCGCTTCGCTGTTGCTTTTCGCTCCAGTGTGGTTTCCCGCAAAAGCTTTCACAACTACAGCTGGTTTCAGGTGAGAAAATACGACGAAGAAGCCAATTTAAAGTCGTCCTTTGTCGGTCGTCGCCCTTCCTGAGCAACGCAATATCCAATGGTAGAAAATTTTGAGGAGAGTAGTGTTTTCAGTGACAGTATGCGAGGCAGGATGATAAATACCCCTTGACCAACGGATGTCAGTCAAACGGAACGAACCAGTTCCCGTAAAGACAAGGAAGATTGAGATGACTAGTTCCGGCTTATTAGCCGTCGTCAGCCATCCATACACAGCTTTAGGTCTAACATGAAATTAGAGCACCGAAAGCTGTAGTCATTGACTTTAACTATAGCATTGATGCACGGACCCGTTGTCCTATCAACTGCGATCAGGTACATGGATGATAGCAGGGCGTTAGGTGGTTTACTCGCCTCGTTATGCCTTGGAGTTCAATGAAGAGCCCTCATTAGCAGTAGCGTAGCAACCAGATATATAGGCTGATGCAAATGCCGGGATCAAATCCCAGGTTCTACAAAACTGAGATTGTTGATAGCCGGCTGGTGACAGTTAATAAACCAGTTTATTGCCTTTCCGGTCTCCTTGTCTTTGCTGACACTCACCTCAACATATATCCCTGGTCACTATGCGACTACCTGCGACTGTTTTACGTTGAACCCAATGGCACAACGAGACGAGCAGGTCGGTCCTGTGCCCGATCGGGGAACACCCCTCCAACGACCAAGACAAAAGTCGATGAGGGTCGCAAGGTTCAAAAATTCAACATATGCCCTATTTCTTTAAGGCTTGCTGATGCTCGCTTGGTAGCAAAGAAGTGGATGCAACAGATAATCATGAGGGATGCAAATTTTTCTGACGTTCCACTAGATTATCTGTAATTAAGTGAGGATCGCATTTATGGACTAGAAGACACACGGACCAACGATCGGTATGGGAAAGTCACCCAAGACCTCAAGTTCTATGAATAAGCAGCCACGTAGACATCGGAGCATGGCTGTTAAGAGAACCGAATATGGGGGGCGGTTCTGTTTTGCCCAGAAATTTCAGTTCAGTTCAGCAATTAGTGCTTGAAAAGCACTAAAGCAAAACAGGAGCGACTAGAATGCCCATTTCAAGCTTATACACATCATCAGACAGTCATATCGCAACTGCACAAATCTAAAAGTAGATATTCATCTAAAATCCAAACAAAACTAATTGCACAAAAAGGCGTGTTCATTCTACTACAATTTTCAGGAGACGAACTCTACGGCCAGCAGATATACTCAACATTTATCCTTACACAAGGGTAGGGATTGACAGTTTTTTTACGCTTATATCTTCATATCTTCGGAAAGCGCAGGCTTACTCATTCGCAAGAGAATGGGGAATGTAAAACGCAGCACGCCCCCAGTTGCGTCATAAAACATCATATGGACAGGAGCCATTGTGTACGTCAGGAGTGGCGTTTCAAGGGATCCATCGGGGGCCAGATTGCAGACTCACCTGCATGAGCACAAACTGATGGCTCGGAGGTTAGACCCAAACTCGAAGCCTGCAACCCATATTGCAGAGACAAGCCACAATTTTGACATGCACAAAGCGACCATCATAGACCGAGGAATATCAAAGCTGAACGACAAAGGCTTGAGGCATGATAATCAGATGCCAACTCTATCAAAAGACAGCCGCCTATAAAGTCCTGCGTCATTGCATGCATGAACACCAGGACAGGACGGTCACATCGGACTTAAGATATGCAGGCGAAAACGGCCCCGAGACGAACGCACTGGAAGAGGAGACAGGCTTACAAGCACCCTCGATGTGAAGTTGCCGAACACCAACGGCCATAGAGCTGCACAAACATCCACACAAAGGCCAAGACAGCGAGCGAGGGAAAAACGGACCGGACCAAGGTCATCAAGTTCGGCCAGTCATTTGAAACAGAGAACGAAATTAGCAGAAAAAGCTTTGAAAATGGAAAGCCGGCCAAGCTCTCCAAAACATCAGCGCCCAAACAAACTAGTTCTGGTGAGCACTTCAAAATTATCTGAGACAGACATAAACCCAGTACCCTTGCAAAATAGCATCACGTCCAACACTTTCCAGCACACACATGACACGAGAGTTCGATCGTATTAGTCCGACGATGTCCACCATATGCTCGAACAGAAGGGTGGTGCAGGGCCGGTGACTTGCGCGTGGATTGGTTTAAAGCTATAGTAGCCTTGCGCTGCAGCTACCGCACTCACTCCTACTCCCCCCACTTGAGTCCGGCGTCATGACAGAGGCGAGAAGACCAGAGGTGGGAGAAGACACAAGTGGCTGGAGCGGCCGGAACCGCCCCTGGGCTTACCAAAACACCAGGCTCGGATACCACGGAGTGGTAATGTCGTTAAGGCCACACTAAGGGGCCATTGCAGCTTGTCTCCCAGTCCGCCAGTAAGCCACTCCCACAAAAAACACACTGGACTGACCACGCGGTCCGAGTCATCCCTTCAGTTGGTAACCTTCCAGGCCACGTCTTTTGGCGCACCGTGATAGTTTCAAGCACGTTAGATTGTTTATCGTGAGGAAAATTTTGACTGAGCCGTCGACCCCACACTCTCCCTACCCCCACAATCAGAACACCTTCCGAGTTGGGCAGTTGCGGAATTGGGCGCAGCTACTGGTGATGTCGTCCACGCGGACTACGTACAAGACCTGGCCCACAAACACAAGCACCAGGATTTCACACAACAGGGGGGTTGAAATGCTCACATCTCACATGTGTGATATAGCCAGAGGTCACATTAAGAAGCAGCCATCGCAGCCTGACTCTCAGACCACCAGTCAGCCACTAAACACAACACAGATTGGACTGACTGCGAGGTCTGAGTGTATTTTTCAGTTGGCAACATTATAACCCACGGCGCTTATCGCCCCGTGATATTCTCAAGCTCAACTCACACATGCAGCAGAGGAGCCACATAAAGAAGAAGCCGAGGATCATACTAACCTCTCACTCAGCTATGCAGACTGAGAGCATGTTTTTTGTGGTGTTGCGTGCGATCATGTGAGGAGCAGAGGCTGATGAGGAGAGAGGTAGTGTTGTAATATAGCTGGCGGTGTTCTATCGCAGGTTTTCATGGAGACGCATGTGACCTAATAGGCCCATGCGGTGTGTAAATGGGCGTTGGAAGTGCGGACAGTTAAGTCGGGTGCGATGGGTGTATTTTGGTGCTCCTGGCATTGTTTCGCTGGTCACTGTGCGATGTATTCGCAAGTGAACGACCAGGCCGATGCGTCATCTGCATCTGCGGTGACAATGAAGACAAGATTGGTCGGGAGGTGCGGAGTCTGCGGAGGCTCTGCTGCAGGTACTGGTAGTCGAAATCATGGGAGGAATATGGGAAGTTTCAGTGGGTGCGCAAGATGTGCTGCCATCGCGATAGATTCCACTTACTTAGATGCGCATATGACAGAGCAAGCCCACGGGATGAGTGAATGCGCGTGGACAGTGAGGGCATTGAAGGCGGCGGTCTCTGCTGTGTGTTGGTGCTCCAGGTACTAGTTCGCCCGTCTCTGTGCGATGGACTCGCAAGTGAGCGACCAGATCGATGTGTGAGATGAATGTGCGATCGCCAAGATGACAGGTTAGTAACGAGTCCCCATTGCTGGTACTGAGGGCGATGATGGGGTTGAAGGTAGCAGGTGGCCTTCTCCCGCGTCGGACGAAAGGTTGGCCAGCAGGAAACGGTGTTCCGCACAGGTTCGCATAAAGAGGAGGCCGTTATTGCTACAGTTACCGTGACCGTGGGGACCAGGCAGCGTGGTCTGTCCCAACACGGACGTTGAAGCCAACAAGGACAATTAACTTCTCCATATTCTCAAAGTCGTGAGGAGGCCATGCAGCTCCTCGTAATTTTTTCCTTCACCGCATCAGAGCTCGTCATTGGGGGAGCGTAGGCGCTGATGATGGTGGCGAACTTGTCTCTCCAAAGAGGCAGGCGGAGGCTCATCAGGTGATCATTGATACCCTGCGGCAGACAGAGCAGACGTCCCACGATGTCGTTACGGATTGCAAAGGCGACACAAGCGTCGCGTCGCTTTGCCTTTGGTCGGCAGCCCCAGAAGAAGGTGTAGCCGGTACCCACATCCTCCAGCTGGCACTGCTCAGAGAATCAGGTCTCGCTGAGAGCAGCGATATCCACCTTATAGCGCGCCTGTTCCCGAGCGGCTAGCGCCGTCCTCCATTCCTGCCGGTTGCTCCTCGGATTGTCTAAAAGGAAACGAACATTCCAGGCTCCTTGTGTGAGCGGAATTACCCGAGCAGCCCGGAGGGTATGGGGTGGGGGATGGGGACGGAGGGTATTGTTGTTTGTTTAAGTTCTACTACAACGTATTTTGCGATCTGCGAGCCGCGACCGGCTGCAGAAAACGTGAGGCCCAACATTTGTTTAGGGCACCTTTTCTAGCTTCTTCCTCCGCGAGGAGGCAAGCAATGCTGTCCCAAAGTAGGCCTGCTCGGACATCCCAGACGGCTGCCGAACTCCACTGTGGGTCACGGTTTTGTTTTAGTGGGAGAGCGACCCGAGTTAGCCTGGGCCGCCTATGGGGTTGCTGTCGCCCCCATCGCACAACTTTTTCAGAGGGGGGAGGTGGGAAGTTCGGGAGTCAGACAGATCGGATGTGGAGGCACACACAGCACTGGAGACCCTCACCTGGTTTAGCCCGCTGGTCGTGACGGTTGCCCGGGGTATAGCCGCTGGGAAGATCCCAGCTACAAGTAGCCACAGGTACCAGATAGAGGCGGCCCCGCAAACTCTCTCTCTCACACACACAACCCGATCTAGTCCGAGGTCGGGTTGACCCATGGTCGGACACGGGATCCATGGCTTAGGTTCCTTGCCGAAAACACTCAAACCAGCTACCAACCTATCACGACGCACTAATAACCATAATCCCGCAGGGTTGCCGATTGAAGGGAAATCCGAACCAACCGTGGATCAGCAAATCCAAACGTCACCAGTCGCCTTGCTCATTGTGATCAAAAATTCCCTCCTGGGTCGAGCATAAATTGCAATCGTTTTCGATGTTCGATAATTTCTCTCAGCAATTAAAGGCTCAAGCTTAATGTGTTCCAGTTGGTTTGTTAGAATTCAACATCCGCAGTGATGTCATTTTAGAGCTCGATCGCATAACAGCTCGAAGTTGAAACCATACAAACCCTACTGGAAGAAGACTAGAACAAAGCCACTTAAACACTGTATATGAGGAATTTTACACAACTGAAGCACTGCTTACACATAGAATTCCAAAGTGTATCGGCCTCATTGCTGAGGCCGTATCGCAGGACTAGAGACGCTGAGTTCCGAAACATAGCGAACAAAGTTGAGACCGGATTGAGAAATTCATTTAGAATCTAAACTTGATATTCCCAAACATCCAAGTGAAGGTGGAAGGAACAAGACAGCCGTGCTATTTCTAGGGGTACTTGTGTGCTAAAAGAGCGATGGGAAATTCAAAAAGTGAGTACACTCAAAAGCACACGAGTGACGAATAATCTTTCCATGGCAACCATTAGCGTTCACAAAATGCAGATATGTAAGGAGGTTCTAACACCGTGTAGAAACGCAGTCCAGTGAGCCGAATGTCAGAAAGGCCTATTTCGATTTTCGAGGGAACGCTTCACAGGTGCTGGATACCGCGGCAGTTTCATTAAAAAAATGCAAATGCGTAAACGAGGGATGAAGCCCGCGAATGCAACCAAGACTGAAGTTATGGCGCGCTATATACTGGGATTCTGATGTATCAGAAAAATTTCCTAGACTCATGACCAAAATAGGGATCGTAGTCGGTCACAGGCCGCAACTGACACACCGACCGGTTGACCAAATCGAGTATGTTGGTGTAAGAAAGGCGAATTGGCCGTGAGACGGAAAGATAAACATGTTCTGGTGCCCACCCACTCATTCTGGCCAGAATGCAGCTTCACCTTCCACAGTGTAAAACTGCGGACCATTCAAATGGTCGGAGTTGGCGACGTTGAGGGAATCATGGCACGTGATCGATGACGCAATCCTCAACATACCACTCTGTCAACCGCTGATCCGACGCCTGATAAATTAAATTTCGACGAAGACCGTATGCCATTAGCAGTACTGAGGCGCATCTAGTGTTGCTCGTCACCAAACAAGGCTTCCTCCGCAGTCAGACAGGAAGCTCGAACCGGAAATGCGGATGCAGCACTACAAGAAACCATTCCTTCATAAACTGCCCCACGCCACTACGTCCACCAGACGCCAGACACATAGTCCGTGCGCGGACAGGAGCTCATTCCTGCACATCATAAGAAAAGGAAAACATCCAGGAGAGAAAATTGTATACCCTTTTCCCGGTACTCAAATTTAAGGCGTAAATTCCAATATAATGTCTACGCAAGAGGAAATAATTCTAATTGTTGCTAAGACGAATAATTGTTAAACTTTAAGGCTTGCCCGGTATATTACAACAGTCTTGGATATATTTAGGGCAAAATTACTAGCTTTACAACTATCCATCATGGTATAGAGCCCTTGAGCCAGGAATACAATCTGCACAACCCAGGTAGTAGTGGTCATTCGCGAGACATGCAAGATTAGCTAAAACGGTTTCGCCGAGCCCCTCAAATAGACGTTTTATGCGAAAGAACGAGTAAAGACCGCGTTCGTCATGGTTACGGTGACCACAAAAGAGGCGCCATAGTCAACAAAGGCCGATATTGTTGCTTTTTATTTTTCTGAGAAATTAATCGCTAACTTGGAGTAAATAAGTTTGAACTAAGATCAAAACAAACAAGTGGGCAAGAGAGCAAACTGCATGGAGTATACTGCTAGCCAAATACAGCAAGGATCGAAGTGGGCAACTCACGTTTAGGAGATAGACATGACGATCGGTCTCCGCGTCACGCAGTAAGTCTATGCCCTGAACAGCTGGCGAAGCAGACCTTGGCGACCCTCCCTCAGCGGCGTGCACCGTTTCAGCCAACTGCGGGTCACTTTGTGAAGGCCAAGTTAGTGTGGCAAGCGGCCGCTCCAGCGTCAACAGCAGCAGTATTGGCGGCGGCGGCGGTGGTGGAGGTTAAAGAGGGCGGCACGCGGCCCTCCGTCGTCAGTGCCAGGACCCGACTGGCCTTCAGTTCCCGCGTACTACCGTAGCTTTACGCTGCGCCGGTGAGCACCGCCGACGATGTTGCCGAAACTGGGATGATAGAGCACAGTGTGGGTGGGCAGCGTGGGTGGAGGGTTATTCTGCGGGCTTCGAGGGCGCTTTAGGGCGGTGAGGTGGATGGTACGGCGCTCGCCGCGCCTATCCTCCACCACCTGCATCGGTCCTTCATCCGCCTCCTCGCCTTCGGAGGAGGAGGAGCTGAAAAGACTGTGCGAGACGGTGCGCGGCAGGTACTGTCGGGGGAAGCAGTGGGACTCATTGGCGATATTGTTTTTGTTGTTGCGCGGTATGGTGGTCTCAGCTGTGGAAGCGCCAGTCTGATGGCCACCACGCAGGTAGGATTCAGTCCCGGGAAGTTGGAGCGCTAAAGCTGAGGGCTGACGGCGCGGGCGTGGTCGCCCTCCTACGCTGCCGGAGACGGTTTGAACTTCCTGGATTCCACTTGGTTCCAGGTCGGGATTGATGGAAGACCTGTGACTGTAATGTGAGGGCATCTGAGGACTGGTGGGAGAATGGCGCAGTGGCGTGGGCTGGCCCGACTCGACGATCGGGGCGAGGCTGTGTCAGTACAAACGTAAAAGGACGGACGTCGGAAAAATGTGAAGAAAACATGTATTTCTCAATTTTCAAGCAAAGTAAATTGGTTTCAACCCCGAGAAAGTTATATGCTATATGCTTAAACTGCCTTATCGATAGTTCGTACCACAGCGAAGAAGTATAAGAATGAAGCACAAAAGAAAACCCGCGAACTCTAGATTAAAAACTCCATCGATGCTGTAGTCAGCGACACATCTAACGTGGCTGATGTTGATGACGACAATTTTTTATTGAGCACACATGTGGTCGTAAGGATGTAGCCGATGGAGCTGAGGACGCTCAGGCAGACCACAGCAAATAATTGATATCTATGGGCTCAAAAAAATGGTAAACTTTATATAGTAAAAAGTTTGTCTATTCCCAAAAAAATCTGACCTCTATCTGTCCTTGTAGTTGTGTTTAGGGTTTACAGTATAATTTCCCTATGATGAAAATCATACATCCTTCTAAGCCATTAAGAAGAAATCATACAGGGGTTAGATGATTTTGTAATGGATGTGGACCAAATTTTATACGTCAGAAGGAAGATTTATAAACGGACGCAGACGAGGATAGTTGAATGCACATCACAGTCTTAAAAATCTCATAAATAGGCCGAAGAATACTCTTTTTCGAGCATAAAATTTAAGGAAGATGTGATTTACTATCAAATTATTTCACAAAAGAGTAATTTGATCATCAGATATAATTTAATTTATAAGGATATCGAACATCAGTATTCCAAATCCACCTAAGTAGTCCTTCTTAATCGAAAATGCATTCGAGAAACGGTCCCATACTTGACAGGAGTAACGGTGCCCTAAAGGCTACACCGACGCGACATTAGAATCTGACCACCGTTCTAAAGAAGGACGGAGTCAGCCAATTAGCCTGCGAAATTCCAAGATACAATATTTGACTAGGCGGATTTGTTGCACGAAAAAATACTTTGAAATGACGTGAGGAATGACACATTAGGATTGGCTTGATCCTCTTTCCTCCCCCACACACACCAGTTACCTGCCCGATTCACATCGATAGAGGATCAAATTGAGAGCAGCGGCTGACGCTATACGAACCCCCGGCCAAAGTGTGCCACACGCACGTTTGGCATTGCATAACGCAAGGTATGGACCAGTGCGGCGTTGCTCTGCTCTCGAAAAACGGAAAAGTAGCCCACTAGCGTGTACAGCAGGCGCGCATTATAAAATTTACTTCGTTTTTGCTTTACAAGCATAGGAATGACGAAAATGCTGGTAACCGATAAAGTTCCCGCTGAGGGTAGCCATAAAAATTGAAATGTTAACGAATGGAGTTGAATGTACGAGCACCCATCAAATAGCCAGCTCGGACAATGGCTGGGGCCAGGGAATGAGAATCGAGAGTGAGATCGACGACTCATCGCATTTTAAGCACTAGAAACAATCTGACGCGCGGTATGCTAAAAGCCAAGGCTGGAAGATTGTCAACTGACTTGATAACTTGGAACGCGCAGTCAGCCCAGTGTATGTATGCGCATCGCGAGATCCGGTGGATTTACCCCGTGCCGACCAATAGGCACGATATCATTCCTAGCTGACCTGACCCACCTTTATTCGGACCCTCTACAGGAGTAAGAATGAGGCCCGCTTCGAGCGATCTTTCACTATCAAAGAAAACGGATGCGTTTTGAAACTAACGCAGCATCCTAATCTTCGTCACTTAAAAGGTTGCCAATAGACCCCATACTTAGGTCCTCATACCACAAAGGAAATACTGTGTGACCCTACTAACCCGGCAACGAATGCTAATCCTAATGAGCACAAAAGATAGAGTAAGGATTGCGTTGGATTGCGTCGCGTATTACAGGTTCGCCTATCCTTTCTTCCCAGAGTTGGGTCGCATATTACGTTCTTGGCGGGGAACACAGAAGCCAATTAGTTTTTTTAAAAGTCAGATGGCTAGCTAGAAAATGCAAGTCGAAACGAACAGAAAAGCAAAACTCACCGAAGCGGAATCGAACGCTCTTGTCGCTAAAATGGTAAAAGATATAATGCGTTGACTGAGCAGGAATAGAAGTGGCAATTAAAGTGCGCTCTGCCATTAAGTGCTTAGGTGGCCTCAATGAGTCCAGCAATGAACAAACAAACGCACCAAAAAGAAAACTGCAAATTTTCATGACATCCCTGCTGGATTAGCGTGGAAAGGGGTAGTTGATGCAAATGACACAAGCGACGGCCGAATGTCACTGAGAACGAGTAAATAACAGCGTACTGCGTACGTGAGATATTATTTAAATAGCGACTTACTAGGTATGATAAATCAAGATTATGATACCAGCGGCGATGTAGAAAAGAAGGAAAAGACCAACGGCTCCAAAAACTGGCAGATAGTAGTGGTGACCTGTGAAAGAGAAACAGACCTGTCGCATCATCCTGCCTGATCACAATACAATTCCGTACAAGGTAAAAATGTACATAAAAACCAGACAATTTTATGAAATCAATCAACTAATGGAAGCATTGCGCTATCCAGGCAAGGTGTGTGTGTGCCTTTGCCCCCTAAACGGGCCACGTGGTAGATGCGTTGGACCAACACGGGGGCCACATTAGGGCACGGCAGGCGTTATTCGGGTTGCGCTCCCATAACAAATGCCGAACATGGGAGGTGTGGTGGCACGCCTAGGGGCGGCTTGGACTTAGGGGACCCAGCCGCGCCAGCCACCTGCGTCCTCTCCCGCCTCCGGTCTTCTTGACTCTGTCTTGACACCGGGCTCAGGTGGGGGAGGAGGAGAGTGCGGTAGATGCAGCACAAGTCTACTATCACTTTAAACTAAATCACGCGCAAGTCACCGTCCCTGCTCCACTTTCCCATGGATCATACGGTGGACATCGTCGGACTACGACGGTCGAACTGTCGTGTGTGTGTGTGTGCCTGAACGCTCACCTGGAGCAAGGACTGCTCCCGGAAAGCCAATGTGGCTTCCGAAGACACCGAGGAACAATCGACATGATCTTCGTCGCTCGACAGCTGCAAGAGAAGAGCCATAAGATGCGGAGTCACTCTACACTACCTTCGTGGATGTGACGAAAGTCTTTGACACGGTGAATCGCGACGGGCTGTGGAAAGTCATGCAGAAATTCGGCTGTCCTGAACGTTTCACGCATATGGTACGTCAGCTTCACGACGGGATGATGGCGCGCGTTACTGACAACGGGACAGTATCCGAAGCATTCGCAGTGACCAACGGAGTGAAGCAGGGATGCGTCCTTGCACCTACCCTCTTTAGTCTCATGTTCTCTGTCATGCTAACGGACGCCTACCGTGACGAACGCCCCGGGATCCGCATCGCCTACCGGATGGACGGCCGACTCCTCAACCAACGTCGGATGCACTTCCGCTCGCGTGTCTCCACATCCACCATCCACGAATTACTCTTCGCTGACGACTGCGCACTCAATGCAACGACAAAAGAGGAAATTCAAAGCAGCATGGACCTCTTCGTTGCCGCCTGTGACAACTTCGGAATTCGCATCAACACTGAGAAAACGGTTGTGATGCATCAGCCGCCGTCCAATACCATCTACTCCGCAGCTCACGCAACGGAAATCTGTGGATACCTTCACGTACCTGGACAGCAATCTCTCCCGCAGCACCAAAGTCGACGATGAGATCGCCCATCGGATCGCCAAAGCCAGCCAAGCCTTTGGACGCATGCAGAACGTGGTCTGGAATCGACACGATCTCCACCTCAGCACCAAACTCAAGATTTACAAATCTGTTATATGGCCAACGCTGCTGTATGGAGCGGAAACGTGGACGATCTACCAAAAGCAGGCCCAGAAGCTCAACCACTTCCACCTCAGCTACCTTCACAGAATACTAAAGCAAACATGGCAAGATAGGATACCAGACACGGAAATGTTGGAACGAACAGGTCTTCTCAGCATTTATGCTCAGCTGAAACAACTGCAACTGCGATGGATCGGCCACCTAGTGAGGATGGACGACGAACGATTACCCAAACAACTCTTCTATAGAGATGTCGCCATGGGTTCTCATCCACAAGGGGGTCAAGTACAACACTACAAGGACACTGAAGACTTCCCTGAAGCAACTGCAGATCAACCCGGCGACCTGGGAGGACCTCCCCCGGAACCGGCCTGCTTGGAGAAGGTCAGTGAAGACAGGGGCAGCAATCTACGAAGCCAACAGGATCGCCGCCGACAAGACCAAAAGAGCGGCACAAAAGTTACCAGCGCCCCGGACCAACACCGTCAATGCCCAGGCCCTTCCAACATGCCGACGCTGTCAACGCACCTTCCGTGCGCGAATCGGCCTAGTCGGACAACTTCGGACGCAATGCACTAACAATCCGACAATTCCAACTTCTACTTCCAATTCTGCCAGCACTCCTTCGGACTCCTCACTCACCCCTGGCATCAGTTCGATTACTTCCACCAGCATAGAGACCACATCCCAATACTCATCACTTGTTACCTCCACCACCAACGCCACGGCTGCCACCATCCCCACTAGCGATGGGGACTCGGTACTAACCTGTCCTCTTTGCGATCGCACATTCATCTCACACATCGATCTGGTCGCTCACTTACAAGTCCATCGCACAGAGACTGGCGAACTAGTACCTGGAGTACCAACACACAGCAGAGACCGCCGCCTTCAATGCCCTCACTGCCCACGCGCATTCACTCATTCCGTGGGCTTGCTATGTCATAGGCGCATCTAAGTAAGCGGAATCCATCGCGATGGCAGCACATCTTGCGCACCCATCGAAACTTCCCATATTCCTCCCATGATTTCGACTACCAGTACCCGCAGCAGAGCCTCCGCAGACTCCGCACCTCCCGACCAATCTTGTTCTCATCGTCACCGCAGATGCAGATGACGCATCGGCCTGGTCGTTCACTTGTGAATCCATCGCACATTGACCGGCGAAACAATGCCAGGAGCACCAAAATACACCTACCGCACCCGAATCAACTGTCCGCACTGCCAACGCACATTTACACACCGCATGGACCTATTAGGTCACATGCGTCTCCATGAAAAACCTGCAATAAAACACCGTCGGCTATACCACAACACTAAATCTCTCCTCATAAGTCTATGGACCTCACATGACCATACGCAACACCACAAAAAACATGCTCTCAGTCTGCATAGCTGAGTGAGAGGTAACTATGATCCTCGGCTCCTTTTTTATGTGGCTCCTCTGCTGCATGTGTGAGCTGAGCTTGAGAATATCCCAGGGTGATCAGCGCCGTGGGTTAGAAGATTGCTAACTGACAAATACACTCAGACCTCGCAGTCAGTCCAATGTGTGTTGTGTGGAGTGGATGACTGGTGGTCTGAGAGTCAGGCTGCGATGGCTCCTTCTTAATGTGACCTCTGGCTATATCACACCTGTGAGATGTGAGCATTTCAACCCCCCCTGTTGTGTGAAATCCTGGTGCTTGTGTTTGTGGGCCAGGTCTTGTACGTAGTCCACGTAGATGAGGTCACCAGTTGCTGCGCCCACTTCCGCATCACACAACTGACCGACTCGGACGGTGGTCTGATTGTGGGGGTGGGGGAGAATGTGAGGTCGACGGCTCAGCAAATTTTCCTCACTATAAACAATCCAACGCCCTTGAAACTATCACGGTGCGCCAAAAGACGTGGCCTGGAAGGTTACCAACTGAAGGGATGACTCGGACCGCGTGGTCAGTCCAGTGTGTTCACTTCAGTTCAGTTTTATTAAGGGAAAGATAGACTAACGCCTTTTAGCTTCCTATTGGTTCCAAAGTGGCTAAGAAAACATCGAAACATGAGGAAAATTAAAAGACGTTTCCATAATGACATGGGAAAAACAAGCAGCTGTCGACTAGTCGACAAATAGACTTAAAAGACTACTCAAGTATTGCGAGTAGTATAGTTACATGCAATTGAGCTAGAAGGTTCGATAAGCATTGGGTTTGCGCTTAAAGTAATTCACGGTGGTAGAGAGAACAACATCTGCCGGCAGAGCGTTCCACGCTGCAACCACTCTGTTACTGAAGAAGTACTTGCATCCATCGACCCTTTCTTGACATGAGCGTAGTTTTAAAGGGTGACGTCGCAAGGTGGGCGTGTTAGTCAGAATGAAAAAAATCATTGGTAATTAAGCTTAAGTTCAGGCCATTGATAATGCGAAAGGTTAGAAAGAGATCTCCTCATAGTTGTTTTGTATGAAGTGGCTGACTGGCGGACTGAAAGACAAGCTGCAATGGCTCCCTCTTAATGTGGCCTTTATGGGATCTGAGCCAGGTGTGGTGGCACGCCCAGGGGCAGCTCCGACAACGCCAGCCGCCTGCGCCCTCACCCGCCTCCGGCCTTTTTGACTCCTGACACCGAGCTCAGGTGAGGGAGGAGCAGAGAGTGCGGTAGCTGCAGCGCAAGGCTACTGTCACTTAAACTAATTCACGCGCAAGTCACCATGCCTGCACCAACATGGTGTGGAGCATGCAGTGGACATCGTCGGACTACGACGGTCGAACGGTCATCGTGTGTGTGCCCCCTATACGGGCCGTGGTGGATGCGCTGGACCAACACGGGGTCCAAATCAGGGTATGGTAGGTGTTATTATTATTATTTTGGACGCAGTCCCATAACAAATGCCAAACATGGGGGTGTGTGTGCCCAACATGGGCACGCGTAGGTGCAGGCTTATGCCATACCCCGCTCTCCCACTCCGTGGGAGATGCTTCATTTGCGTTAGAAAACAGCCTCCGGTCTTCTTGGCTATGTCTTGACACCGGACACAGGTGAGTATGGGAGGAGAGAGTGCGGTACAGGCAAAGCAAGTCTACTATCACTTAAAACTTATTTGTGCACGTCCTCATCTCTGCAACACTCTTCCCTGGAGCATACGGTGAACATCGTCGGACTACGACGGTCAAACTGACGTGTGTGTGTGTGTGTGTGTGTATGCGCGCACACACACATGTTAGCACTTCTGGTGCCAGGTATTGGTCAGAGTTAACGGATAACGAAGGGATGGGATCAGATCAACGTTACTGTATGGTAACAGCTTCTGCCGGACACCATCTTTGCTATTAGACTTTAATGAATTCGGGATGCTAGTTGGTTGCATGGTCGCGATATCTGCCATAGATTCGGAGCCTGTTTTCACTCCGAAGCTTGGAGATCGGTGTGCACCTTATTGCAGCCTAATTACTGTTTACTATGAGAACGCCCGCAAGAAAGCTAGATGGAGCCCAAGGATCAAGGGACGAGCATGTTGGTAAACGCGATTCCTGCAGTAGTTACTAGTTCCAATGGTGACCAACAAAAAAACCGGACTGTGGTTCACTGACTGAGTGCTGGGGTTACAAAACAGCGCTGGGTTGGGTATGGTTGGGTGGCGGCAGCTAATAAGCCAGTGATAGCCATCCCAATCTCTTGTGTTTTTGGTATTTCTTTCATACAGATGAGCATATAAGTGAAAAAATGGACATGCCAAGAAATAAGATTCAGCTCTTGAGAAAGCAGGTCGACTAATATATGATAAATAAGTACAAGCCTAGATAGAAAATGTTAAAAGATGAAATAAAAATCGCCAACCTCATTGTTTGAGGATTGATCCTCCATATTAACCTACTAAAAACAATCCCGGATTAATTAAAGGAGCTCGACACAACCCTCCCAGTTTCCTCACTTTTCACGCTTGAGAACAATTGACAGAAGAATTTTTTACACTGTAAGTAAACATGGATTTATTATATTGTCTCAGTTAACCAAAAAGTCGCTTCCGGCTTAGTGAAACGTTTATCTTTGAATTTGTACGCATGAACACGACTGGTAAATGATCCTCGCACATTAGTTAATAGTATCGATGAACTTACTGCTTACTTTGGAATTAATGCCCAATTAACAAAGAGGTCCAGCTTATTTGATAGCTAGATGACGATAGCTAATAAAACAGAAATAGTCATTTCACTTATCTTTGACCTTGCCGGTACTCCTAACATGACACGTGGTTAAAGTGACATAGTATAGACTACCTTCAGTATGTTAGAGCCTCTACGAACCCAGACTACGTCCAGCAGGACTTTCGTCAAAATTATCCACTTAGGTGCGAATTCAATTATGCTTGAGCATCACGCTGCGATCAACAATGCTCTTGAAGGTGAGCTTGAAACGCCCTGAGGGTATCACGAAAAATGACAGCCTGAACCCTTTCAGTCGAATCTTAGACAACCTTAATAATTTTCATCAACTTCTGCCATTGCCAGCTTTGTCCACAAGTTAAATTAATGCGGACTTGATTGAAGGTCGAGTCGGGCTAAAGCAAGCTACTGACGTGTGCGCGCGCTGGTGCGTGCGAGGGAGAGAGAGAGAGAGAGGAGAGCGGTAGCGCGAGTACAAGCCGAGTGGTGAAGGAATCCAGCATTAATGGCTCTTTATACTGAAGGCACAAATCACCAGTAGGGCAACGTGGGAAACGTTGATTTTCAACTATATGTGAGCAAAACTAGCCGGAGAATGGAAGAAACCGCAGTGTACCTGCGGTGCACTAATCCAGTAATGCTTTTTGTGTAAATGTGCGTCATAAAAGACAACATTTTCCTGTGTGAAACGACCCATCGTCGTCATCGGAGTCCTTGCCAGCCCACCCCACCCCTCCACTTTCAATTGAGGCGGAGCAGTGCCCAAAATTGTTCACATTACTTAATTGTGATTGCCACAAAATAGTCCTACTGCATAAAAAATTATTCAGCAAGTTATTCTATATGTCTTTGGGTGATTAGGGCACATGCTAAATCAAGTGTCTGAGCAAATGTATGGGAGAACTGTATGAAATCTGCAGACAAAAGGGAGACTGGGATGGCTATTTTTGGCTTATTAGCCGTCATTAGTCAGCTATACCCAATCCCTGCGGCTCTAACTAGCGACCTGTGGGTTAGAAGTCCAACATCCTAATCATATAGCTACGGCCTTGTTGTCCTATCGGTTGATGACGGTAAATAAGCTGGTGCGGCTAGAGAGTGAGCCCCAAGGCATAACTGAATGATGATGTCTCGTAAAGCGATTGGCGAGCGCCCCTCTGCCATTTTATGAAAACTGTACATACTCTTACATAAATTTAAATGGCTCAAAATGTTGGAATGGATAAGCGGACATCCCGCAGCCTATCCAAGGTTCAAATGATCGTCCAACAAACAGAGCCATTTACAATCAAGCCACGCCATCAAGTGACAGTTCGAGAAGACGATAGATTAATAGATAACTCCGTAGAACTGGAAGACACGGGTAAAAGTGTAGATCATGAAACTTCGCATCGCCAACATTGAGTAGACCATGAAAAACAAAAGTGTCCGGAATTGCCAAGGTGGATCACGAATTTCGCAGCCTAATAACTGTCATACTTCAACTATACTGAGTAAACCCTCGGACAAGTTTACGTTAGCTGCGCCTGTAATACTAAAATGATATAATGGCTACAGCTTCAACCTAAGGATCAGTTCAGAATAGCGCAGTGTGACAGACACCCTTAAGGTGTTCAGACTATATGCAGTCTGCTGTCTTAAGATGACTGCTGGCAGTAACATCAACTACAAAATGATGTGATCGTGGGGACGGATAGCCAGGACACGCAGATTAAGGTCATGTTAGGTGCTGGGTTCACTGCCGTCAATACATCTACATCTGAACACACACGGAAAGTGTTGGACAAGGTCCGATCCGGACAGTAAAATGCCTTTCTCAAGAACGAGAGGCTGGTACAAATATAAATATCGCCAACATCTTGAACATGCTGGATGATACAGAGATCTACGTCACTGCCTAGAAAGCAGGCTGGTGCGTTGATAACGACGAAATTCACGCCCCCTACCCTCTCCAGCGTCTGTCCCCTTACAAAAAAAACACCTCTTCTGAAGCTTCAGTGACAACAGGGTCCCCTGGGACAAGGTCCAACTTCGATTTTTAGATACAAAAAACACGCATCTGCGAGCCGAAATTAAGGTTCACGAACTTTGAACTTTCAGCAATTTGGTCTGCATGTGTTCAGATGTTGAAGCAAACTACATGCACGACAGTTCGAGTGTCGTATCCAACGCGGTCCACCGCGTGCTCTACATGAGGCCGGAAGCAAGCGCGGCGAATCGCGCAGGAATTAGAGAGAAGACGTGCGTTGCAGCTACTGCACGCTCTGCGCCTCCCAAACCTAGGCCCGGTTTTATGACCAAGTCAAGCCGATTGGAGATGGGAGAGGGCGTACGTGGCTTGTGCAGTCGGAGCCGGCCCTAAGAGTGTCACAACATCTGGCTCAGATCCAACGGAGTGGGAGCGCTATCAGGATCACATTAAGAAAGAGTCATTGAAGCCTGACTCTCAGTCCTCCAATCAGGTATTCCACACAAACACACGAGCTATCCCGTCAATTGAAAACTAGCCAGCGCTATGCCCACCACCCTGGCTTACGCATTGTCGTCTCCATACCCTTTCAACTTGCCAGCAGCAAAAATATCTTGTCCAGGAATAGGGCCGTTGAGCTGTTTCGCTTGCTAGTGGAGGCGCATTCTTCGACCACAATCAGAAAGGGTGATCGGTGGGCTTACTGAATTGATAAAAATCTTATGACCGGCCTCATTGGTCACACATAAGCAGGCCAATAAGAGCCTGTCTTCCTGGGCTGGGACACATTTTTTTGTTTTTTTTTGGACGGTGCGATGTCCAGCTTAACTTATACGAAAACGCAATTCCTTTGGAGATTGGGATCAGTGCTAATGTTCGAGAAAAAGTTGACTTTCTGTGTATTGACGGCATATATGACCGAGGCACAGTAAAGATTTACAAGAGACAGACAGAGAACCTGATGTGATGTCGGAAGTGGTCAAGTAGCCCACTTACCTACCATCAACGAAATGCAACAATAAAGGAGGTAATATAAGGTCGAAGATAAAAAGTGCTACAAAAACTCCGGTGAAATAAGATTTTCCAGAAAGAAAGGTAACCTAGAACAATTATAGTTTCCCAGCATATCCAGAACAGGACGTAGTAGCTCACCTGCCAGAGTGTGAGAAACTGAGAGATTAACCACTTTCGATCGAAGTGCATCAGCAACTGTGGGTAAGTAAAAGAAACAGAATAAAAATGAGGGTAGGAAACAGTCCGTATAACAGCATAAAACGGGAGCAGACCGACATGAACCTAATAAGGGAACGAATCTCCTGTCATTCAAAGTTAAGGTAAAGGTCAACTGGAAAACGATGTAAACCTCATTTTTGTTCTCACCCCTTTCCCCCCCCCCCCCCCCCGCCCACGGGTGAAGCAAAATACCCAAGTGAAAAGAATGTTGCACAGAAGTTCCCAGTCGCCATACAGATTTGGAACCCCGAAAGAATTGCTCTTTCCTATATTTGGTCGTCGATGTTGCCGCCAGATCGACTGTATAAAGGTGGAATCACTCCTTGGGCCCTTATTAAGGGAAGTCTTTATATGAAGGCTTGAGAAGAATCAGTTTTATTCGATTAAAAAGCAGCTGGATTCATATGAATGACGTGTCAACGATGTTTCCGAAATAGCGGATGGGGGCGCTTGAATCAGATAGCCTCCGGAAGAAAAATTAATCATGTTCGTCCAGCATTGCATTCGACTTCAGAGAGAGAATGCAGAAAGTGTCTTCCCTGCCTGATGTCCCGCTAAGTAGAACGCCGTTGACAAGTCAGTATATAAACATCTGGTTGCGTCCAATTGAGTCAGAAACGAAGGTTAGTTCACTGCCCGGTCAATTGAATTGAATAAAAATGCGATTAAGCATCCGCATGTTTTTTAAGTTTACTTAAAAGCATGACAACCACTATCGTTTTGTGGTGGTAAGACAAGGAAGCGGCATTCCGCCTAGTTATGGAGATGTGGCTAAGTCAGATTGGCGAGCATCAGTCGCAGAAGGCAGTGTAAGCACCCAACTCGAAAGAGGGAGTATTTACGTTAACGAGCAAATAGGCTTTAATCCAATGTCGAGCTACCCAAGCCTGAGGATGAATGAAAACTATAAAAAAGACGTAAGTTGTTATTTCGGTCTCCCCTGTCGTTGATCTGGCAGTCGGGATTTCTTGTATGACTGGCTGACAATGACAAATACGCTCGCATTTAGGTCACGCAATCAACCACTTGTGACTGAATGTTTCTTTCAGATAGATATAGGTGGACATACAAAACTTTTCCAAGGGCAATGATAATAAGTGACCTTGTAAATAGTAAGCACCCATGAAAGTGAAAGTTATGAAAAAAATGCCAATTTCTGAGTTTCAACAACATAATATCCGAAATTTAAAAATATCACGGCGAGAAAACGTGACATCTTTAGAGAGGTTGCTGTAAAAATCAACTTACTGTTTATTCTAAGGAAAAAAAAACAAGAACAAGCACGCTTGTACCAATCCGCAGGGGTGAATACGAAACATGTGAAAAGTAAGGTGTCAACGATTTATACTCCCACGCGTCCTCTCTCTCTGTCAACTGACAACAGCTATCTTCGCAAATGGATTCCTTACCACCCGACACTCGGCTCATCGGAGTTCCTGTACTGCTGTTATGCGGTTCGCAAGTCAAGTGTTACATTGGTAAGCTCTGAAGTCCTATTTATGCGCGCTCCCTACCCACCGCAGAAAAAAATTAAGATTGGTTAATTATAATGATGCCTCCATTCGTCTATCTTGTCCATTTCCTTAAAAAAATTGGCCCAACGTCTGCATATCGATGGACCAATATTCACTGCGCCACTGGCATAGTGTTAACTAAGGTTTCTGTGGTGAAAATGTTTGCTAAATCGGTCACTTGCTCAGTGATAACTCCAACGGCTGGATTAATCTCCGGTTTTACCATATGCAAAACAGCATACCCATCCTTGCCATTAGTGACAACCGAACAAGACATTGCTTAGCGGTTGCATGAGTATTGCAAGGCGAACGCGGATAATACGAAACAAGGATGGAATAACTTAAGTTCATTTAATTTAGCCCATTCATTATGATCATTGTTTTAGCCTCAAACCCAATAACACTACTTCATGAAAGCAACTTAAAAAAGGGCAGCCAAAAAAAATATAAAATGTACTAAATAAGCGGGACAAGCATAACCAACATCGTTATGAAGAGCCAGATAGGCCCCTTTATCGCTTACTGAATCAAAAATTACAAAAGGTAGATGATTCAGACCCCAGAATGAAAACTGTCACCTTAGACTGAAACGAATAAAACGAAGGCAGTATAATTAAAAATACGTACGATTTATGGGTATTATTTTTGCAGGACCATTGCACTCCACGTCATTCGGCTTGAGTACCAAAACGACAAAAAATTGGGATGCAAACTGCGATCTCTAAAGGAGAATAATTGTGAACATTCAGAAAAACAAACCGTCACCGTTATTCCCCCACGCGTCGAAACCGTTTGATAAATTCCCGAATACTTAACGTTACCTATCAGATCAGCTACGGGGCACTGTCATGCTATAATTTCAAAAATAAAAAACCTTGGCACGTTGGACAGATACGGTCATACAGAGGTTATCGGGGGAAGTGGTCTTCACATACACAGAATCAACGTCTTCGGGAAACGTAAATAAAAAGTATTGGGGCTCCGATGGCGTCAAATTGAACGATGTTTCCGAACCAAGTCTAAAGAGTTTAAAAGATTTACATCTTACTTAAGAGTGAAATCCTGGAGAAGGTCCAATTGGAGGGAATACGAGATATAACTATTCGGGTCTACAATCCCACTTGACAGTTCCACATCTACACGCTCGTCACGGATCATATGAGGTGAAGAAAGATAAGACGGACACAACGTACGGCTGACAGTATTAAATGAAGAACTTTTTTATAAGTATAAAATAAACAATATTTACATGTTGTTCAGTTGTAGAGGAACAGCGAAGGACATAACGTCCATTTGTTGTTTGAAGACGGCAAGCAAGGGAAAATCTTTAGTTACATTTTTTCCGGAGACAGTAACACGAACAGCAGATGACTAAGAGAATTTTTATATTTGTATTGGAAAGCGTACTGTTTGGTTGGAGGGTAGCTTGTAAGTGTAACGGACTGATTCATTTCGCCCAAGTGTACCCCTATGCACATCACGATATTGAGTGGGGTTTTTACAGTAGGCTGTGATGACAATCAACAAAAAGGCTACCAATAAAGCCATCCAATACCCCTTATTTATATTTGCATTAGTGCTGAAAAGGACTGCACCCTAATAATAACGCCAAGAACACGGAGTGTACAATTCCAACCAAAATCCCCAACTACGAATTAGTTCACTTAAAGCATAATTAAAAATAGCATGGAAAAAAAACAAATGAGACACTGATAGGTAAACCTGGTCGTGCGTGTTTACTTCCATCACATAAACTCACTAGGAACCACTTCCAAGTATTATACTAGTTTTTACGTGATGATTAAGAAAGGGATATTAGCGCACTATTAACCAAGGATCCAAAGGCCTATTACGCAGCTCGATGAACACCGTCGAAGATGTTGTTGAAAAAAATATATTTTTATATCGACTCTAAGGTTTTAACAAGAACTTAATTTAATACCACTTACGATGGCAGAAAAAGGCAGAAGCGTCCTCACTGACAAATCTGCTGTAAATGCCGTAATTACGCAAACACCACGCACGTTGCGAATTAGTTTGAAACTCTCGAGCTCAGTGAAATTAACTCTTTTCATTTTTTTCTGCTGGAAACTCTAACGAACTGTTGTCATTAAGCAGAACAGGCCCTATCATCATTTTCCTAAGCCTAGAGCAGAACAGCAGCGGAAATGAACGATACCATACTGACCACTACTTCGCGGCCACTACGAGATCTTCCAATCTGCGAAAGACTGACTCACTTCGTTACTTTATTCATTCATTTGATCTGCTTAAAAACTTAATCACATAATCTTAAGAACGTTTCGGGTTTTGTGATTACTTATGCAAGGCAAAAGTATGCCCTGAGTGCAAAATGCGAAATGCATGCCGCGAGCGGGAATCAAACAAGAGCATCATCTCAGTAGTTCAGTATAGTTCAGTATATTTAAGGGTAATAGGCGTCGCCTCTGAAGACCCTTTTAGTAAAATATTTAACTGCAAAATTGCAGTTGATAGACACTTCATTACAAAGTAGTTAATAACATATACAAATAGAAAGAAAATTGTTTTTAACAGTCGAGACTGGGCGCAGTTTCGATGATTATATTTGTCAAATAATAGATATCACCGGTATCGGTATGTATGTGTAAAGCTTTTTTATGATGTAGCAGTTCCTTCCTGTTATAAGGAACGGTTATTGTCCAGCGAATATAAATACAGTTACTGTTCGAGTGTGGCAGTCGTGTCCGCCCGTATGATGTCCTCTGGGAGTTCGATCAAGGCACTGTAAACTCGCTGCGAAAACGAAGGGCGATGAACATCCAGGTTAGAGTAGGCTAATCGAAGATATTGCAGTTAAAATACATATTTTACTAATAATAAGTGGGTAACATTTTTGGATAGAAAGAAAAATGTTTTCTAACAGTGTGCAGCATGCCTCGTTTTTACCACTTCGCCACCATCACATGCATATTTCACTGATTTGGATTTATATGATGGAAGAAGCTTGAGTGGTCCTATGAACTAGTACAACTCTGCACGCACTTTTTTAAACTTGTCTCCCTGCATACGGGCCAAGTGTTTATTACATTTCCTGGATGTCAATGACGAGGACGAAGCGTGAACCGATATTCTCGAAACTCTTGCAAATTTTTTAGAAATATAAAAGTATATCAAGTGCCTAAAAATGGACGTTGAGAATTTGAAAAACTTCGTTGACTCATACCTAAAGAGAACAAAGTAGCGATGACTGAACCTGAGCAAGACAAAAGAACCTATGCAAACTCAGTTAACTTAGTCGTAACAACCAATAAGGAAGAACAGGCTGTGTTTTCGAAGCTCAGCGTAATTTAATTTAAATATTTATTTATTGCCAGTTTACAGGCAAGGGCAAAATGGAAATACAGAAGGGGGTCAAGCTGACAGTGAAAAAAAACTCCTGATCGTTCTTTATAGTGTTTCCAGGAGAAAATCATTGCAGCTTATTGAATGGATTAACGTTCAGGACAGGGAAGTATTGACAAACTTGCACGGTGTAGTACTTCTCCTTTCATTGTTGTGGATCAGGTATTCTGTACTAGCAGCAGGTATGCCTGTGAACGGCTGCTCGCTCTCGACTGAGGAATAACCCGATTACGGATTGCAGAGCCAGCAATATTGCCGTCAGCATGAGGTCCGGCACTTGATGCAGAGTCCGTGGACGCCATCAAAATGGAAGAGAGCTTCCATAGAGTCAAGACCCAAAATTTTTGGACAGGTAGGACAGGTTTCTGTGCTCTGAAGTGAAAACTCTTTTAGTAAAGAAGTGCTGGACTATTTCTATCTTCCTCCATTTACTCGCGTGCAGAAGGCTTAATAGAAACAAGCGGTATTCCTGACTTGGTCCGACATACATTTAATAAAGTCTGGTCCTAATATTGACAGTTTTCAAATTTCTGAGAATAAACCCAGTGGTTTGGCGTGCTTTCGAGACAATCAGGGCGCAGTGCTCTGACAGATTAAGACTACTAGAATATGATATGCCCAGATCCTTTATAACCCCGGGCACATTTAGCTCATGACCGTCTATGCTTAAATGAGGCTGATGGTTGTCACCACTAACCATAACGGAGCACTTGTGCCAAGAAATCGAAAGGCCCCATGGGCGACACCAATGAGCGAAGGCTTGAAGACCCTTTTTACAGAGCTCAAGCAAGATTTGGTGATCAGCCGGTTTATATCGATAGGCAACTTTTATATCATCAGCATAAATAAACGGCGTACCATACTGAAAACGATCAGGAACATCGTTCACCAAAAGACAAAATAGAAGCGGGCCGAGTATGCTACCCTGAATAACTCCCCTTCTCACGTGCGTGGGGTTGGAGATAAAATTGGAAATTTTAACTCACTGTGCACGAGCATTCAAATAGGAGGATATTAGGTTCAGAAGCTTATAACTTATGCCGAAGGATGTAAGTTTCACGAGGAAGAGATCATGGTGAACGCGACCAAAGCTTTCGTGAAGACAAAATAAACGATGTAGATTGCAATACCAATATCTCTAGATTGTAGCACATGATCAAAGTTAGAGAGCTGGCAGGTGTCACATGATCTTTTTTAGAGAAACCCATGCTGTGCCGCATTAAGTAGGTTATTCTTTAATAGGTGATTCATCAGCTTGTCTTTAATCAGGGTCTCTAAGATCTTCGAGATTGCTGGCAGTGTATTTATTGGCCTAAAGTCGTCGAATGACGTAGATCGGTCATGTTTGGGTATAGGCAGAATGTGTGATTCCTTCCATAAAATAGGGAAAGTTTGACTTTCAAGAGCAAGATTAAATATCTTATACATAAGTGACGGAATTATATTGTTTGCATTTGCCTTTAGAACGCTGACCGGGACGCCATCTGGTCCAGGGCTGTAAGATTGACGAGAAGGCCGAATGGCTACGGTCACGTACCAGATTTTAAAGGTTTTGTTTTCAAGGACTTTACCGGTCCAAACCCGGATGTTTGGAAAGGGGGCGACTGAATTTTCAATACAAGCTCTGGACAAGAACGCATTGAAGCTATCAGCCGTTATTTTGGCGTCAGCTATAGAGTTTCAAAAAGCGTCTCGAAGTACAGGCTACTGAGTTTTTCTCTGCGCTTTCACTGGCCGCAAAAAGAGTTTTGCAAAATTTTATGAAGGTTTTCGGCAAATTTAACCTCTTCAGAGAGCCTCTTAGCCTGTTCAAAGATTTGTTGGATCAAGGGCAAGACGGAAGTGTTATTTAGTAGATGAAAATGACGTGAGAGTCTACACAGTCTATGGCGGAGAGATAAATAAATAAATAGGTTAATTGATTTGGCACTGTTTGGGCGCCGTCAAATCCTAAGAACGCAGGAAAAAACCCAAAAACAAATCATCTTTTCATTAACCACTTTTGCTTTGGTTTGTTTGCTTGCTTAAAAAGCAGTTTTCGAAATGAAGAGTTTGTTTAAAGTAAAAAAACCTGTTTTCCAAGGTTTAGAAATATCAAAATTTGAAGTTAAAACAGCTATACAGAATGGGGATGAATGTATCAGGGTAAGAATGGTGAGATTCAAGACTAGTCTATTATTGGCGTTCGAGAGTACTCATTCGACATAGGTAGAAACGTCTGTGGTCGATTCGAATTGATAGGTACTTCCAATCAGATGCGTGCGCAGACGATTCCGGTGTGGGGTCTGCCGACTAATTTGTAGAAAATATTCTAACCACGTGTTCAACGCGTGTCCGTAGAATATTCTAGAAAACGCGCCCCTTAAGTGGCGTGCGCGCAATTCTTCATCCTATTTATACGCCTAGCAATTAAACATGATATACGTTTCTTATAAATTTGAAGCATTTTCTCCCGGGTATGAATTTAAAGCAGGCGTATACAGCAGGATTTATTGGTACCAAGAAATTTCGTGACGGCTTATCAACTGCAACCTGTCTTTGCATAACACAGGCAACGAATGAAAATGGACGGCAGTTTGAATTAACAGAAAATCAATACATAACAGCAAGGTCCAGTGGACAACGTAAATAACTTCAGGAAAGAAAATGTGGGGGAGAAGCTTATACAACTAAAACCACGAAGCATCTAGGGTGAAAATCACCAGGGCAATTGTAGATTGATCACGTGGTCTAGTTGCTTACAAAGATTGGGTTTCTCCCTACTTATATACGCTGCTTCCAAGTAGCGCAAAGTCCGAGTTGTTCGTGCCCGAAAAAGTACTCGGAAAGCTGTTTTGAGGTCTACATAGTGACCACTGTCTAGTTTATGTTTAGTAATCGAAGAACGGGGAACTTTATTTTCTTGTTTAAACAACCAATAAGGTAAATGTTCAGCGGCTCTGGTTGCTAATTGCCTTTGCGTTCGCCCAATGTAATTGCATCCACAAGTGCACGTGAATTCATAAACACAATTTGGGGTGGCGTGCAATGGCAAGGCATCCTTTGGATGGTTGATTGGCAGGCTTCTAGTACGATTGATAAAGATGAGCTGAGCTTCAATGTATGTTCTCCTTATGGTGCAGCATAATCGTCGCTTGATCGTATTATAAATATTGTCACCCCTAAAGGGCTAGCATATGCTAACGGGCTTTTTTGGAACTGAATGTTCCACCACTTTTTGGTCGTAAGGTGTTGCTATATTTTTGAATGAAACGTGCAGGATATCCACAGTTAAATAAGGCTGATTTGATGCAGGCGATTTCTGTATCAAGAGTTTCACTAGAGCAAATATTTCTCGCCCTTTGAAAAAGTCTATGTACCAAATTTTGTTTCCATTGTACTGGTACAAAGCTTTTAAAGTGCAATTATTGCCCTTTCCAAGTTTTTTTGTGGAAGACAGGGCGCCGTATGGAGCCATCATCCTCTCTGAACATAAGGACGTCTAGGAAAGGTAGCGTGTTGCTCTGTTCCATGTTCATTGTAAATTTTATCTTATGATGCAATGTATTCATGGTAGAAAGGTCTAGGGCCTCTTTCTTGTTATCAGGAATCGCAAATATATCATCTACGTATCTTCTGTATAATGTTGTCATCTTCAAATTTGGAGGACAACTTTTCTTATAAGTGACCCATAAAAACATTGGCGAAGGTTGGTCCGAGTGGACTTCCCATTGAGACTCCATCAATTTGTCTATAGATTTGCCCATTAAACAGCAGTTGAACATTTTTGGTGCAAAGTGTCAACAATTCACGTAGTACTTCGGGCGACAGACGGGTTTTAGCTGCATGGGCGCATATAACATCTATTGTTTCATCCAATGGTACATTTTTAAATAAAGATTCCACGTCCAATGAAATCATAAACTTACCGGCGATGTTTAAGCGCTTAATTTCGTCAATAAAATGATAACTGTCTTTTGTGGTATAAGTGGAAAACCGTTTTCGAATTGGTTGTAGCTCCCTTACAAGCCATTTAGCTAGTCTATGTTGAGGTGCATTAGACATTGAGAGAATTGGCCGTAGAGGTATATCCTTTTTATGTGTTTTGGGTAATCAATATAATCTGGGGATATGTGTACCTTTTGTTTAAGGGAGAGCACGGTATTAGTATCAATCAGGTTTTTGTCCAACAACTGTTTACCCATTTTCCAAACTGATTTCTCCATTGCTTTAGTTTCATCTTTACCTGATATCTCTAGGCAAAATTTATTTTGGTGATTTAAAATAGATTCAATTTTTCTCCCATAGTCCTTCGGATTAAGGATAATAACTCCGTGGCCTTTGTCAGGCTTGGAGATTATTATTTGTTCATGATGTTTCAATGCGGAAAGGGCAGCCAAGTGTTCTTTGGTTAGAGGTGTAAGTTGTGTTATAGGAGCTTTACGGTACTGATGCGCAATGTCCACAAATTTTGCTTTCAGCCAGCCAACGTCGTTAATGGATCTGGGTACTAGGTCAGCTAGTTGACAATTCAATTCTTCAAACCGGGCCTCAATTTACACTGGGTTTATTCTCCTGTTCGGCACACCAAAATTCGAGTCCTAGTGATGAAAGCTTCTGATCGTAGCTTATTGAGTTTAATGTCTGATAGATTGAGAATAACTTCATCAATGTTAAGAGGAAAATTTTCGTCCGTAGGCCTCTTGCATAAGGACTTCCTTAGTTGACTACGCAGCCTTTCTACCAATACAAAACTGACAACCACTCAGGGAATCAAACGTGTACAACCTCGTGAAGATCTGAAGTTATCCAGAACCATCGACATCTCCGAACGGCTGAGTCATTTGTGCATATTTTGCATACCATTCCAGTTTTTTAAAGTGATTTTGTACAAGTGGGCGCATGTTTTGCTCATATTGCGGTAAATACTCACCATACATCGTTTTTGCGTTCTATCATGGAAGTCAACAATATACCCCTCGGGAATCGTGCATAATACGTGGTACCGACGAGGATCGAACCAAGGAACCAATGTGCGGGAAACTCGCATGACAAACTCACTTATTTAAATTTATATGAGGACATAAACACTAATCATAATACAAATGACCTCAATTCCAGGCATGATTTCTTTAAGTCACCTCCCGCCCAACGGGCCAAGAGTTAAATATGTGTTTTGGATGTCAATAATGAGGAGAGAGAGAGAGCTACGCTTTATTTTGAAAGTAAAATTCTAAGGCGTTCAGCAAAAAATGTCCTCCATTTACCGTGAATAGGGTTGGGAACAGAAGCCACACAAAACGGGAAGATCACAAACAAATGGCCAAAGAATGCACATATTAACCTCATGGAGAATCATTCTTGAATGCTTCTCTAAATATCGACCAAATTGGACTTCTTTCAAAACGGAGCCAGCATCATGCGACGATGACTACATTTTTGTGGTTCGAAAAAACAAAGCGCTTGCGATATGCTTTAAACTTCTTTAAAAATTTTCGGAGATTAGAAAGGATATAAAAGGGTTGAAGATGGAGATAGATAAGTTGAAGAAACATTCTCACATTTAACCCGAGCACACGCAGTCCCTAACGGGGGAACACAAGGAAGACAAACGCACATATGCATGAACAGCTTCAGTAGCCATCACATCCAATAAGGACGGTGGCACTACGTCTACGAAGCTCGGTTTAGCTGTTAAAAAGTCTCCAGAAAGGAAAGAAGGCAACCGGCAGGGATCCCAGAAAATGAAGAAACGAGCCATCACATCCAATTATAATGATGACGCTACGTCTATGAAGCTCAGTTTAGCCATTAAACTGTCTCCAGAGAAGAAAGAGGGCAGCCGGCAGGGATCACAGAAAATGAGCAAACGAGTTTCGGAAGACAAAGGTAATATTTTATCCAAAAATGTAAGTTCCAAAAGCCCAGCGTCGGACAAAAATCCGTCTCATGTTGAAGTGCCAGCATCTACGAGTAACGCCACCTCTGTGAACTCCCACCCTAGCGTGGGCGGGCAAATTAGGACCTCGCTCATAAATCGTAAGCGAAATATGGTAATACGGGGTGTCCCAGAATCCACGTCCTGTATTCCAAAGGAATGATTGACAAACGATCTAGATCTCCTTCATGAATATGCCAGTGCAGTATTGTATAAAGGGAAAATTTACACCATGCAAAAAGCTTTCCGACTTGGCAAAGCAGACCCCAGCCACGACATGAAAATATCCCCAAGGCCTCTAAAAACTATTTAAGAAAACGAAAATCAGGCAGCAATTCTGTTGGAGGGAGGAATGACCTTACGGGGATCACAGGAACAAGTGTTTTTTTCAGCTGGATTACGAGCCGAGGGAACGGCTGAAAATGAGGGAACTACGGAGAGAATTGAGGGAGAGAATTGGCAGAGGGGAGAAATGGCTGAAAATAAAAGATGGTCAAATAGTCCAGATAAATGTGTCCTTCCTATGGCCGAAACCTGTAACGATAAAGGCTAGGTCTCCCCGACGAATCGATCATCAAAAGTCATCTCCGCAAATTTACAAAGCCTGTTCAACAAGCTGGACGACCTAAGAAACGTTGTGGATGAAATTAAACCAGACGTTATGGCTTTCACTGAAACGTGGCTCACTGCAGATATAACTGATTCTGAAATATCACTCAGACGATATCCGCACTTCAGGAGAGATAGACCAAGTCGAGGAGGAGGAGTCATAGTTTATGTCACTCGCAAGCTGACCGCTTTTGCTGACGTGCCTATTCCAGTACGCGATAGGGGAGTCTTAAGCATTACTATATCTGCTAAGTATTCAAAACCACTGACGATATCGGTTGTGTACCGTTCGCCTTATCAGACTTTCGATCAGGATCTCATTCTCATAACGGAACTCTACAAAGCCAGCCAAAAGAAAGATGTCCTCATTGTTGGGGATTTAAACGCTCCTGGTATTGACTGAAAAACATGGACAGCACAGGGAATGCTAGATAACTTCAACCACAAACTGCTGCAATGGGCAATAGACAAACTTCTCAGTCAGAACGTCACCTTTGGAACACAAATGAGAGAAGGACAACAGTCTAACTGTCTTGACCTGATTTTTACACGAGATGAGGACAATGTGCTGGACCTACAGGATCGACCGACATTAGGATCAAGTGATCGCATTATGCTCTGCTTCGAGTACTCACTGTTTTCCAAACCAAATTTACCCGATACTTGGGAAAGAAACATTTGGAAGAGGGACTACTCACTTATGAGAAGACAAATTTCAGTGATATCCTGGGAAACAGAACTACCTGGTGGAACCAATACAGATTGGGCGACATTGAGCTCGTTGTTGAAAAGGATTGTTTTCCTCAACTGTTCTCTCAAAAGAAAGACAACCACAAACCGCCCATAGTGGACAAAATAAACTTGCAGGCCTCTTTCAAAATAAGAAATCGCTTCTGGAGGCGTTACAGACAAACCCGCTCCAATGCTCACTTACAGGAATATAAGCAGCAACGCAACGTTTGTAAATGTGAGGCTTCTAAGCTGCGGAGGAAGTTCGAACTAATCATACTGCAAAAATCGTTGGAACACACCAAAATGCTATTAAGAATTAAGAAGTTATATTTGGTAAGCACCGGCAAGGCACTGTCTAAAGCAAACATAAGTAACGAAATAAATTTATGAAAATGCGTGCAGATAAAATGTACAAGTACATGACTTGTCCTGCTATGTCAACAGTTAGCGATGTGTTAAAATTAATGGTGAACTAGAAAAAAATAGGCAGTGAAAAAAAACTCCTACCATAAAAATGGAGGCACAGTTCAATCAGCTTTCATTTTTGAATAGAAGGTAGGAGAAAAAAACTGCTAAAGAAAAAATGGTCAGGTGGTAGAGTAAGGAAATACGGTAGTAGCATTTCAGAATGAGATAATGAAACGTCAAGGTGATTCGTTCTTAATCACTTGGGCGTATGAAACAAAATCTAACGAAAATGCGTCAATGAACTTAAGTCCTCAGCATCTTAGGATCCAGAATTGAATTCTAATGATGGTAAGTATCCAAAGAAACGGTAGCATTTAGACTGTGGACCACCGAATGTGTTTGTCCGAATGACGTCATCGTTTGGATGACTGGTGATATAAGGATATATTATAGTTCATGGGCGACATGAGGTAGCGAAAATATAGTTTCAAGAGGGTCACTTAAATTCCCGATGGTCCTTTCTCCGAGTCATGGTGAAAGCTACTGGGAAAAGATGAGGAAAAATAAAAGGTTGATAGAATCGGTGTTAAGATAAATGTGCAGTCTTCGCTTGAATGCAGATAGACTAGTTAATGACCTTAATTTCAATTGGCAAGTTATTCCAAAGAAAACTATACCTAGAAGCAAAGAAGAGAGAGCGTTTACATGTGGAGGATGCAGGGGGAGGTACAATTAGTGCAGAATTTCTTAGGTTATAAGGAAGACTAACAGGGGTAATGACAGAAAGCTTGGGGAGAGTTGAACTATTATTTAGTCGGAAAGGAGACAAAAGCCTGCTTCCAGTCTCCTGACCCAAAGAAATTTTAGCTTAATTAGCTGGCATCTTGTTGAGTAGGAAGTAGTGGAAAGAGTAGGAAATAGTAGTTTTTTGTAAAATGTCTTTGGAACATTTTTCAATTTTTGAACGACTAGATTCGTTTATTAAACCGATGAAAGGACAGCAAAATTCAAAAATGGAAAGTACAAACATACGATAATGTCTTACTTTAATTTCAAGAAGGTAGAAATTATAAGAACTTAAAGCCATAAATCTGAGCAGCTTTGGCCGTTATTCGATTGGCATGAAGCGAAAGATCTAATATATTGGTGTAGTTTAAGGCCAAGTCCTTGATGGAGGAACATTCAATCATAGGGCAACCTTCAAAGATAAGTGGTTGCGGCTACATATGGCTACATACGGAGTACCAAGAGAATTCAGGAAATTTTCCCTGCCCTAAGGTCTGCAGACGGAAAACTGGAGACTGACGACCAGGTTAAACCATCCCTTCTTCAAAATTCTTTCAGACCGTCGACACCCGAGAGCCTTATAATTTTGCTGCTAATCCACCAGTTTGTCAACCAATGTGTACCTCTCCCTTTCCTTCCTCATCATTCTCCTCCTCATCCGCAACAGAGGACCTACACCTAGACTTTTCACCAACCATAGTTATAACTCAGTTTATAATTCAGTTTATTCAGTATATATAAGGGAGATAGTCAGAGCCTTTGAAAACCCTATTTACAGATAGACGCTAGCAAAACAAGCAAATGTTACATGGCGATAGTCGTTTTTAGTATATCAATCATTGCTGTCGACTAAATATATGTTCATCAAGTAAAAATGCATCAAGTCTTCTTTTAAACATTTCAACGCTTCCAGCCTGAACAACTGAGGCTGGCAGTTTGTTCCAATTGTCAATCACCCGTTGGGAAAAGAAGTTGGCCCGCACTTCAAGTTTGGCGTGATTTCTTTTCAGTTTGTATTGGTGACCTCGGAGACTTGTCATGTTTGCCAATTCAAAAAAAGTTGGCCATCTGAAGAGCACAATCAACTACTCTGACCATTTTAAAGACACGGATCATATCCCCTCTGTATTGCCTATAAGAGAGAGGAAAAATTTTAAGTCTTGCAAGGCGGCCCTCATAGGGTAGGCATTCCAATCCGCTGACTAGTTTCGTTGCCCTCTGTTGAACTTTCTCCAGCAGAGCGTAGTCATGTTTTGTCCAAGGGCGCCACGCCTGAACGCAATATTCCAACACCGGCCGGATAAATGTTCCAAACACGCGCCCAAAAAGCTCTCCGTCAAAATTAACGAAGGACCTCCTGATTGCGCCTAAGATACACATAGCTTTCTTTGCGATATTTGCACAGTGCGACGATGGTTTGAGAGTTGGTGTTATCCATATACCCAAGTCCTTTAGAATATTTACCTCCTGGAGTTGGTGACCACTGATGGAGTACTGGTATTCAAACCTAATCATCCTTCTGGAACTAGACCGCGTCGGAATATTTGACATTTGTTAAGATTAAGGTTCAGCAGCCACTCATCACACCATGTTTGCAAGCGATCTAAATTTTGTTGTAATTTCCGCACATCCTCCGGTTTTTCAATCGAGTTCCATAACTTCAAATCGTCAGCGAACATTACCTTCTCGCATGTCAGACAATCCAGGCAGTCGTTTACGTATATCAGAAACAAAATGGGACCCAGAACGCTGCCCTACGGAACTCTACTGTGAACGGTTTCCCAGTGAGACTAAGCGTCTCCGATACAAACACGCTGGCGCCTGTCTGTGAGAAAGTCGGCCAACCAATTGAGTAGGTTTCCAGTCACACCCATTTGACGAAGCTTAAAGATCAGACGTTTATGTGGAACCCTGTCAAAGGCTTTGCTAAAGTCAATGTAGACTGCATCGACTGACAAACCCATTTCTAATGATTTTGTCCAACTTTTCCATGGATGTGAGCAGGTTTGTGAGGCAGGATCGACCACTTCGAAATCCATGTTGATATGAACTAAGCAAGTTATTCTCTTCAAGATGCCTCATAAGTTCCGTTTTTATTATCTTCTCCATCATTTTGCAACAGAAACTTGTGAGGCTGACTGGTCGGAAACTGTTTGGTGATGTCCTTTCTCCTCCTTTATAGATGGGGGGTTATGTTGGCTATCTTCCACTCGGTAGGCAGAGCCCCCGCTTCCATCGAACTTTCAAATATCTTGGAGAGCGGAAGAGGCCAACTGGTCTGTGAGTTCATTGAGAACTTTTGCGGATATACCATCTGGGCTAGGTGATTTAGTGGGCTGTAGCTGTTTCAGAGTTTTTTTCTTACTGTGTCCATTGGGAACGACACCGTGCTTATTTTGTTTGTAGATGTGGCAGTACTGTAGTATTCATCCACGTCAAAAAATGGTTCCTCGGTATACACGGACATAAAGAAATTGGATAAGAGGCAGGTCTTATCAGAGTTATCAGTTAACCTGTTTCCCTGATTGTCTTTAAGACAAGGAATGCAGTCGCGATTTCGTTTTGCCTTATTAACGTAAGCATAAAACCTTTTCGGATTTCTTGGTATGTCCTTAACTATTTCTGACTCAAAGGCTGATCCTTTGTTGTTCTTACTGTATATAAATGATATTTAATCGATAGTTAAACATTCTCAATCTTTTATTTATGCTGATGATCTCAAATGAGTGTATTCCTTCTCTAACTCTACGACCGAACGGTGCCTAGAACAAATTCATTCAGACTTAGACGCTCTTTCGGCCTGGAGCTCCACATGGCTAATGGATTTCTCACCTACAAAGTGTCGCTACATGAGTTTTGGGCCTGTAAGGCTGCCGCAACCTCTTATCTTTGAAGGTTGCCCTATGATTGAATGTTCCTCCATCAAGGACTTGGGCTTAAGCTACACCAATAAATTAGATCTTTCGCCTCATGCCGATAGAATTACGGCCAAAGCTGCTCAGATTTGCGGCTTTATTTCTTATAATTTCTACCTTCCTGAAATTAAATTAAGACTTTATCGTATGTTTGTACTTCCCATTCTTGAATTTTGCTGTCCTTTCTTCGGTTTAATGAACGAATCTAGTTGTTCAAAAATTGAAAATGTCCAAAGACATTTCACAAAAAAACTCTTATTTCCGACTCTTTCCACTACCTCCTGCTCAACAAGATGCCAGCTAATGAAGCTAAAATTTATTTGGGTCAGGAGACTGGAAGCAGGCTTTTGTCTCCTTTCCGACTAAATAATAGTTCAACTCTCCCCAAGCTTTCTGTCATTACCCCCGTTAGTCTTCCTTATAACCTAAGAAATTCTGCATTAATTATACCTCCCCTTGCATCCTCCAAGTGTAAACGCTCTCTCTTCTTTGCTTCTAGGTATAGTTTTCTTTGGAATAACTTGCCAATTGAAATTAGGTCATTAACTAGTCTATCTGCATTCAAGCGAAGACTGCACCTTTATCTTAACACTGATTATATCCACCTTTTATTTTCCTCATCTTTTCCCAGTAGCTTTCACCATGACTCGGAGAAAGGACCATTGGGAATTTAAGTGACCCTCTTGAAACTATATTTTCGCTACCTCGGGTCGCCCATGAACTATGATGTCTCCTTATATCATCAGTCATCCAAACGATGACGTCATTCGGACGTACACATTCGGTGGTCCACAGTCTAAATTGCTACCGTTTCTTTGGATACTAACAATCATCAGAATTCAATTCTGGATCCTAAGATACTGAGGACTTAAGTTCATTGACGCATTTTCGTGAGATTTTGTTTTATACGCCTAAGTGATCAAGAACGAATCACCTCGACGTTTCATTATCTCATTCTTAAATGCTACTACCGTATTACCCTACTCTACCACCTGACCATTTTTTCCTAAGCAGTTTTTTTTCTCCTACCTTCTATTCAAAAATGAAGGCTTATTGAACTCTGCCTCCATTTTTACGGTAGGAGTTTTTTCACTGCCTATTTTTTTCTAGTTCACCATTAATTTTAAAACATTGCTAACTGTTGACATAGCAGGACAAGTTATGTTTTTGTACATTTTATCTGCACACATTTTCATAACTTTATTTCGTTACTTATGTTTATTTAGACAGTGCCTTGCCGGTGTTAACCAAATATAAATTCTAAATAAAAAAAATCCCGGAAGAATGGAAGTGTGCATTCATCGCCCCGATCTATAAAGGAGGTTCACGACTGGACTGTGAATATTACCACCCTGTCAGTTTAACTTGCATAGCGTGTAAAATAATGGATCGTAGTATCAAGAGGCATTTAATGCGCTATCTGGAAAACAACTAAATCCTATGTGATGTCCAACACGGCTTCCGTCCAGGACGTTCCTGTCTCAAGAATGCCCTACAGTCGAAGTGATCATGCAGTACTTTCATGGGAGTATGGTTTATATTCTGTGCCATCTGCAATAAATGAATCCAGGCCCAATCTATGGTGAGGAGACTTTTGCAAGATGAGAGCTGAGGAATCACGAATAGACTGGGATCTTCTCTTCTCCGGGAATGTCACTGAGGACAGGAATTTATTTAAGGAGTGTTTGTTGAATCTAATAAAATGCCATTGTCCTCCATCACAACTTAGGATATCTAACAGACCACAGTGGTTAACAAGGGATCTATAAAGAGAGATGAACAAGAAAGGAAGGCTTTGGAAGAAATTTTGCCGATCCAATGAAAATATAGCCTTGCAAGCATACAAAACTCAAAGGAACAAGGTTAAAAGTTTGATCTTCCAAAGCCGACGGGATAACGAGAGGGATTTGCTCCAGAGAGCAGTTCACAATCCCAAATTACTCTACAGCTATGTACGAAAAAGCACACGTAACAGGAACCCGATTCCTGTTATGAGAAACGATGAAAGTTTTGAGATATCAGAAAATAAAAACAAAGCTGTACACTTTTACCAGCTGTTTCAGTCGGTTTTCACCCGAGAAGCTGTTTTTATTCCACCTAGTTACGAGACTATGGGTGCGCCAATTATTAAGGATATGCTCTTTCGAGAAGAGGCGGTCTTTGAAGAACTAAAAAGTCTGAAGGCATGCAAATCCCCTGACACCGACGAGATTCCAGCAAAGCTACTCCTCGAACTTGCTCGAGAGCTGGCGAAACCGCTTTCCTTTCTGTGCAAGGAATCGTTCGATACGGGAATTCTTCCTACCGACTGGAAAACAGCCCACATCACACCGCTTTGCAAAAGTGGTAGTCGTGCATTTGCTACAAACTATAGGCCTGTCAGCCTGACCTCACTCTGTTGCAAGGTTATTGAGAAGGTTTTCAGAAGGAATTGATGATTTATTTAGAAACCCGTTGCCTCTTATCAACTGCACAATACGGCTTTTGTAGGGGAAGATTATGTGCTACGAACTTGCTTTGTATGATGCAAAGCTGGACAAAAGCACTTGACGCAAAAGACACTGTGAATGTGGGCTACATTGATTTCCAGAAGGCCTTTGATAGTGTTCCGCATCAGTGCCTCCTTTACAAGTTGAGAATGTTTGGTATTGGAGGCAAACTTCTTACGTGGATCAAGAATTTCTCGTTGGTCGTTCCCAAGTGGTCTGTGTAGGCGGATCGCGATCAAAGCGCACAATCATCGAGAGTGGAGTCCAACAAGGTTCAGTGCTCAGACTGATCCTATTTCTCTTGTTAATTTATGTTTGTTTACAGGAATTGTACTGTGACTTTGCTAGATTCGCGGAAGGTATAAAAGTCTGGAAAGTTATCCACAATGCTGCTGATGTAGACGATTTCCAAGAAAATCTTCGTCGATTGGACGAGTGGTCCCGCAAATGACCCTAGTCCTTCAACTCAAACAAATGCACCCTGCTACGTCTGGGAAATCGAAATCAGGTCACTGATATGTGACCCTACTATTTAAACGGTTTGCCACTCCGAGAATCACACACACAGAAAGATCTTGGAGTTTGGATGAAAGACAACTGGAAGCCTTCTACGCAATGTTCCAAGGCAGCTAAATCCGCCAATTCAATGCTGTACGCTATCAAGTGGGCATTGAAAGTTTTCGATGAAGACTGCTTTTCTAAAGTCTTTGGTACGTTTGTAAGGCCACATCTTGAATATACGATCCAAACCTGGCGACCGTGGACCCAACAGGCTTACAACATGCTGGAAAGGGTACAGCGACCAGCCACAAAATTAGGAAGAGGTCAAGGTGAACTTCCATATGACATTCGTCTAAATAACGTAAAGCTCTATCCTCTGAGTTATAGGCAGTTGCACGGAGACTTGATAAAAAGCTTCCGTATCGTGCGTGGCATTGATTGTGCCCTCCTATGTGATGATTTTTACCAACTTGCCACTAGGAAAAATCTCCGAGGCCATCCATTCAAACTAAGTGTGCTCCAAGTAAGATTGGATGTAAGGAAGTATTTTTTCACCAACCGTATCGTGGAACCGTGGAATAACCTACCTGAGGCGATTGTCATGTCCCAGTCTGTTGATACATTCAAACATCGGCTTGACATACATATGCTGCAGCACCACGAAGAATATGTGACTACTTAACTTTAACAATATCAGTGTAATACGTAAATCTGCCTGCATTCACTTGACTGTAACTTCTTTACATTGCTTCGTATTCTTGCTATTTTTATGTAATAAATAGGGATTTCAAAGGCGTAAGTCTATTTTCCTCAAATACACACTTGAAGGAAAACTTTGAGCTCTGTGCCTGCAGATCGTTCCATCGAATGCTGGGTGCATTGAAGTCACCCATGAGAAAAACATCAGGTCGACTGCTAATCTCATTTATGTTCTCCAACAAACAAGTATCAGCGTCAGTGTCTGTCCCCGGTGGTCGGTAGAGAGTCATGACTTCAAGGGACTGCGATCCCCGCGTCTTTATTTTTAGCCAAATAGCCTCAATAACATTGCTAATCTTCTCCATCATTTCACACACTGTGAAATTGCTTTAACATACATCGCAACTCCTCCACCCTGGCGTTAGGTGCGGTCTCTCCTGAACAGCTGGTACCCGGATAAGACTACTTCGCAATCACTGATGTTCCGTGACAGCCATGTTTCTGTGATTGCTATAATATTGGGAGACAGAACGGCTACCTGAATTCTCAGTTCGTCGAGTTTCGAAAACAGACTTTGGGCGTTGGTATACAGAAATTTCAGTATGCAACAGTCAGCAGAGCCAAATTCCGTTTGTCTCGAGTTTGCCAATGCTAATTTGCCGATGCCATCATGAGCATTGGCTGGTTCCAGAGCAATGTTGCGTTTCTCTGTATCACGCGTTCCCTGTAAATCACCAGATTGTTTTCTCCAGCTGCAAGTCTCCTCTTCATTTCTATCACTAATTCGCGGCGTTTCAGAAGTTCTGCGGGAGAGTAGTCCGGCTGAAAAAAACCAGTTTATGAGAGTTTCGAAGGTTTGTTTTTCTCGAGAGAAGTAGCTTAGCCTCTTCCTTGTTGTCCAAGACAATTTTGATAGGCCGTGGTTTCACATTTTGGGACTGTTCAATATCCGTTTTTTTCCGAGCCTGAAGGCAGCGCGAACGGTCATCGTCTCTCCTGAATGAAGTATATCATTCAGCAGGTGCTGAAACATAGCAAGATCAGCGGATATCCGTTCCTTTGAGGTGTGTGCATTTGATTCAGGTAAGCCCTGGATAACAACGCAGTTCTCTCGGTCTAGGGCGTCTTTTGATTCACTGCCGACCATATTTTCCTCTGAATGACCAGGGGGATTAATTAGGTTTGTTTTTAACTTTATAATCGTTTTATGTTGTTTCCCAATGATATCTTGCCACTCATTTGTATTTTCGCTCCCAACTAAGGGCTCTTTAGAACTGCTGGGATAGCCGACAGGAGGTGAGTATGAAGTTGGAACTGCCTTTGGAAGAGGCATTATTGAAGTTGTCCTGATATTACCGTTATCCAATTTGGTGGTTTTGTTGTGTTTCCCCAGTGCAGATTGCCACACGTTTGCTTCTGGGATGCAACTACGGGCTTGTTAGAGCACCCAAGATGGGAGGATGTGATTCGTGGTTCGCTTCGGTCGTCTTTTGTAGGATTCAAAGACTGTTTTCCTGTTATTCCATCGTTATGGGTATTCGCGTCCGAACATTTTGAGTTGTTACTACTTGTATTTTTTTGTACTTTTGATGATTTGGTCAGTGCCTTTTTAACTGTACTATGGCTTACCGTATTTTCTCGAGTACTGTTATCTTGCAAGAGCTTCCTTAAGTCTGCAAGCTCATTTTCCAGTTTTTGAACTCTTAGTAATAAATGAGAACATCCCACACAAGATTCGTCCTCGTATCCGATGGATTTGGCTGCCATTACGCTTTTTGCCCGCTTTGCTGGTCCTTGGTTGTAAGTGCGTACCTGGTACGGCAACTTAACCTGCCAAATCACTGAACACTGCTGAAGGAACAGACAGAATGGACCTCAAAAACCTATTAGAAACCACAAGAAAGGCTCGCCGTTGATTCTAGACGTGGACGTCATCAATTTAATTCCATAACAAGGACATCTTAGTAATGGAGGTCATTAAAAAGCCATTTTATGGAAGCGAACATGGAAGCTCTGTGGACGGATTCTGTCTTGACTAATGGAAGACATCTTTTATTCATCCAGCCCTCAAGTCAAGATCTCGTTCGTATTTTTAATCAAATTATCGACTTTTGTTTAGAAAATAAGCTCTAGAGCGACTCGCAATATGGTTTTCTACCTGGAAGATCATGCGAAGTGTGTCATTTAGCTTTTCTTAACCTCGTCACTTGCCTTCGTAATGAGCAGCAGTCAGTGGTTATGATCTACTTTGACCTGAGCAAAGCCTTTGACAAGGTAACGCACAGACGTCTTCTGGTGAAACTGGAAGCCTTTGGTATCAGGCCACCTCTCCTTTACTTAATGGTTTCTTCTTGCCTTACCACAGCCAGAAGGTCGATGAAGCTAATAGCTACTCGATACCTCAGCCGATCATGAGTGGCGTTTTTCAAGACACCGCCAATAGTTGTGTTGATAAAATCAACACTGATCTACTTATGCTCTTACGTTGGAGCTCTAATTCGCAGATCGAATTTTCTCCATCCAAAAGTAGTTTCATGTGTTTTGGTCCCGCCAAGCTTCCTGAACCCTAGTATTTCAAAAAAGTACACTTCTAGAACCATCAAACATAAGAGACTGTAGTGTAGACAAGGTTCAAAACTGCTAAGAACCAAGGTGCGCAAAATAAATTAACGCTAAGTGGGGAATTGTGTCTTAACTACAAACGAAAAAAGGACGGTAAAAATGACAGAGGATTATTCGAATTCAAACTCATGTAAAACGCAGCTTTTTGATAGCCAGTGTTGTTGAGGATTGTAATGAACTCTAAATTGATCCAGGAAGCTATGCATCAAGGACGATGAGCAGAGTCAGGAGTTCAATTGAGATGGCGTTCGGTAGAATGCAATCGAGAAAGGAAGACCGATCATTGCAATTGACTGCAGTTAATTGAGACAGATTACTACAATCAAGAGATCAGTGATTACATGCAGCAGCGAAAACAGAAGACGTCCAACATGCGGGTTGAAGTTGTCTGTTGCGTTATATTTTGCACATAAAAGCAAGCGTACATAAAGATTCAGGTGATCAAGAAAGATTAAAACATTTAAATTGTACAAATACCAACACAACTCCCCCACCAGAGCGTTTTTTGGAACAATAAAACGCTCGATAAAAAAATGCAAAAACATTTAACGACAAAGTCCTTAAGATTGGCAGGAAAATGGATGTGTCTACCAGAACGAGAGGAAATGCGTTGTGGTGAAAAAGGAGTAGCAAATGTGTGGATGGGGTGGTAGAATGTGACGGTTGAGTGGATGGGCCCGAAACAGGTGGAATAGGTGGTGACCGTGCAGAGGAATTTGATGGAACAACGGGCGGTGGGATGCACTCAAGATAAGCTGGCTTGAGTCTGTCGATGGAGACTTTGTCACTCTTGTCAGCCTCCTGTATGACGTAATACTTGTCCATCCGTTGAAGCACCTTGTAAGGGCCATCATAAGGGGAACAAAGAGGCTTGCGAACTGCAACGTGCCGGACGAAGACGAATGAAGCAGATTTAAGGTCATCTTGCACAAAAATGCGTTTGGATGTCAGGCGAGTGGGTGAAAAATGACGGTGAAAATAACAGAGGATTTTTAGAATGCACACTCACGAAAAACGCAGCTTTTAGATAGCAAGTGTTTTTGAGGATTGCAATGAGATCTGAACTAGATATAGGAAACTATGCATCAAGGACGATGAGCAGAGTCAGGAGTTCAATTAAGATGGCGTTCGGTAGAATGCAATTGAGAAATGAAGACCGATCGTTTCAATTTACTGGAAGTAATTGAGACAGATCAGTACAATCAAGAGAGCAGTGGTGACATGCAGCAACACGAAAAGGCTAGCATTATCGCCTCATGCAGATCGAATTTCTGAAAAAGCTACACAGATATGTGATTTTATCTCACATAATTTCTTCCTTCTGGAAATAAAGTTAAACCTGTACCGCATGTTTATTCTTCCTATCCTATAATTATGCTGTCCCCTCTTTGGGCTGATGAACGCCTCTGACCAAAGTTAGATTCAAACAGTTAAGAGGGTTTTTACTAAAAGACTATTTTCTCTTCCTGAAACCAGTATCTATTAAACGGATAGACGCCAGTTAGCATATATTAAATTTCTCTGAGCCGGTCGCTGCTTCCTGTTTCGCGTTAACTCTAGTCCAAATCTCCCACGAATTAACGCTCGCATTCCGGTAGATTGACCTTATGCCACTCGTAATTCTTCCATGATAATTTCCCCGCCCCTTAGCTCCACAACTAACCATTCTCAGTTTTTTGCCTTCATCTGGAATAACCTTCCACTCCAAATTAAGTTGTCTACATTTGAATAAGATAGGACATTTTTCAACTCAGTTCTTTAACATAGAATTCGGGCCAAAAGGGCTCTGCTGACGCCAAATCAGGGAATCACGCGTTTTGCGACGTGGTGGTTAGTATCGGCGATAGCTACTTTAATTCTGAGTCCTCCCGATGAGCTGCCGTATGTGCACCTAGAAGTCAAGCAAATCCAAACGTACTTTGCGTGCGCTTCCAATGACGGCGATAGCCATTTCAGGCCGAAGCTCCCACGAGTAGTTATTGGACGTCCTTTTATGAACCTCCTACGACGACCTGCAATGTACACAGAGATGAAGAATTTAATCATCTGGTTATGTGGTACGACTTCTGGTTACGGGCAAGCTATAGCTGGTGCTTAGTGACCTACAAGACTCATAAATGCATATCCTCTGGCTATGCGCAAGGGCTCTCTCCCATACATACCCATTATCTAAAAGGCAGCTTTTTTCTATTGTTAAAACTTATAAAAAAATTATGATAATTTTACATTTTCAAATGTTTTTTGATACCGTCTTTATTTTTATATATAATTTCAAGATTGTTTAACAATTTGCTTTAAAACTCACTTGCAAAACTTATTATTTTTATCTCAGTCTGTTAGTAGTATATTTCTTCCATTTTTAACATCATTGATGCTCTACGTAATTCGAATGCGCAACGAGCCACACGCCTAGGTTTTGATATAGCTTTATAAAAACGAATTTTACTAGCTGTTTCATACAGCTAGACCAAACATAATCAACACTAAGTTATGTAATACAAATATGAAGACTGTAGGACTGCATTGAAAGTTTCTTACCGTTGAACTCTTCCTGCTCCTAATCTATTTTCACCTTTTTTAGCAATCAGTCAACTAAGTCTAATTAGTCGGCAGACGCCACACCGAAATCGACTGCACTCGAATGAATACTCTCGAGCGTCAATAACAGACTAGTCTTGACTCTAACCATTCTTACCCCGATACATTCATCCCCATTCTGTATAGCTGTTTTAACTTCAAATTTTGCTATTTCTAAACCTTGAAAAAGAGGTTTTTTTACTTAAAACAAACTCGTATTGGAACAGCTTTTATTGTGAAATTAATGACAACCTTCACCTTTTAGCAGTATGCACGGTTCTGTCAACCTTTTGACAGTCATAGATCGTGAGGCTGCATGGCCTCCTACGGTTTGATTGTGTAACGCTTCGTGTGTGGGAAAGATTCGCCTAGACTGTTCAACTACGTGGGACTATGTTTTCCAGCCTTCGCAGTCGGGTGATCAACGAGCTAACGCAATCAAAGATGTGATTTTGTAACAGTGATACATAAACTGCTCGTTGAAGGTAGATTTTTCTTTGCACACCTCTGTCCCCATTCTCAGTTCAGCTGCGACAGTGTACGTAGAGGAGCAGTCAGTGCAGGAATTGTAGAAGCTCATTATCAACTGTCCATCTGGCTTAAGCAGTCCATGAAACTGTTCGATCTTATATATTCTTATTCCAGATAAAATAATTATCTTAACTTTACCTGCTAACGTTCTTACGATGCACGCAATTTCATCCATTCGTGGGGCCTACAGTTGCCATGACAGTCATAGCCGAAAACAAGTTTCAGTACTAGCGCTGTAATTCATATAACAACACTATAGACTATGGTTAATTCTTTCTGCCGCATAGGAATAATCATACTAGTATCCACAATCTGCCAAGGGCCAGTCCTCGAGACTAGCTTGTCAACTGAACGGTACAAATACCAGTCAATAAAAATGCTGCTCGTTTATCAACGTACAGCTGCCAGCAATAGATCTGGTTTGGATTTCAAAGACAAGGTTGAGGAAAGTTCACTGGGCGTTAATTTTCCTAGCTATATCTACAAGTCGGCGGTCGTCTCACCACTGTATGTATATGTGGTGCAGCTTTCAGAGAGTTCAAGTTGTGTAGCGGTTGCGTAGCAATGGAGCAGTAGCTAAAAAGTTACGAGAGGAGGACAGCGTTGGAACCGCGATTGGTCTTGATATTCCCTCCACGGAACCGAGTCTTGTTCTTAAATCTTCCGCTTACCATGCGGGGATATGTCAGTGCACTTTGTCCTTAGAGAATGGGGCTGCAGAGTGCGTCTCTTGCGTGCCGTAATCACGATCAACCCATTATGATCCTTAATGTCCTGCTTCGCATGCACACAGTGTAAATGCACACTTGGTTATTCCGCAAAGCAGCTCCGGTAACACCCACCTTTTCTGGTCTCACAATAAAATTGGTGCGCTCTCGTGAATCGAAGACTTCTTTTAGCTTTCTTGCCTTCGAGTAGAGTTTGCCCCACACAGCGAAACAGTCAATTACAGGTAGACAAATTAGCTCCAGACTTCTTCATGTACACCAAGGTCATGCTCCGCTAAATCGTACTTGCAGTAGCTGCAGAGACGCAGTCTGATACGGAGGCAAAACATGACAAGCTGCTGTATAAAACAACATAAATACGTGGGCGGGATGATTTGGATGAGCATAATTGTAGAGAAATCGGTACTTGAAAGACGAGTGCTCTTGACAACTGTCCTGCCGAGCTCACACTGTGGCGATGACGAGACAACTGCAGCACAAAAGCTATGCAGACCGTTAAGCACGGGAAGCTGGATACGAAGTTCAAACTGAAGGCATTACTTCAAACGAAGACTTTGCGTCAAAGAGAACCGATAATATACCTAAGCGCAGAGTTCGACGCGGGAAGACAGATTAAACCTCGTGATTATATCCCTTATCACAAAGAAAGAAAATAAATATTTAAAAACGCCTTTCAGGGAAATTAATCTTGCAGAGGAGCGGCATATCCTTCTCGTCCGCTTACTTGGATATTTAAACTTAATTACTCCGTGTGCAAAACATCTGTGTTGACAGCCATAGTAAGCAAAGTGCATCTTTGCAGACACTCAGAAGGGAAGAAGGCTAAAAATAATAACTCAATCTTTCAATTGTGAGATTTCGCGCACCGCTGACAGAGAAAAAGCTAGGTATGGAGCAAGCGTCGCTAGCTTTAGTGTGAGGCATTGAAAGCTTAAAGCAAAATATGCAGCAGGGGCTATGGGCAAGAGCATCCTTCGTTTCGTAACACGAATGTGTGGTATGAGTGGTAGGATGACATCAACCGACCAGCTTGTGGGACAGCTACATCCGTAGCGCTTTAGGATTCAACCTATAAGACAATCCTGACTGAAAGCCGCATGCATTTTATCAGAAAATCGGCATAAAATCAGTGCTTTCATTGGTTAAACCGTATAGCTTAATCACTGGAAAAAAGTCTTTATAAAAGCGCAATAAAAAATACAACGTGGGAATGAGTGCGAGTATGCGAAAACTGAGAACCACCAGATCAGAATTACCTCGTGATGCACTTTTTTTCCCTAGGTCAGGTTCTCTCTCTCTTTCTCTTCGCACGTAAGCGATCACAGAGCACCAGGTACTGGAATTGCAATACACTTTGTCACCCAATTATTTACCAGTCCAGAGAAAATTGATCAAGGACGCTGTGCCCATGCATGCCGCACAAATTGTTTATGAAAATACACATGCGCTTGTGCACTGAAGTACAGTAAGTCCACAGGCCGCTGTCCCTTGGGTCGAGTCCACGCACTGAGCCCTCATGAGAGCACACTACTTGCGTCGGGGAAGGCCTGGTTCAATGACCAGTTTGGTTAATACAGCTCCACTCGAGTCCTGCGTTGTCGCAGGGCGAACAACGAACAGTCATGTGGACTGTTTTTAACTACTGAGCTCGTACACTCAACAAGATGGCGGCGTCTGACTTTGTTGCGGCGGTCGCCTAGTCTACCGAAAAGACAACCGCTTCTGCAATACATTTGTGGATGCAACGAATGCGATGAATTTAATCATTAGCGAAAGCATTGAATTGGTAGTTCTTTACATGGAAGTCGCGGACGGAAGTCTGCTGAGGTAGGATAGGTTTCTTGGATATACGGATAGATTTATTATAAAGAAACTGGTTGCGAGACCAGCAGAACTCGCAACCTTTATTGTAGAAATGACAAATTATATTAATCAAAGTTCACTGTTAAGGGATGCGTCAAGTGAACTCCTAAGAAGACGCCTGCCCAAGCCGTTTCGCGAATCTTCTCTGTAGCGAGGGTTCGGATATTATTTTTAACCAACACGTTTTCGCACGGAAAAGGCCAAGATAGGTTACCAGTTCAGACCACTCCCATGTGCATCTACTTATTTACTTACTCCTGTGGGACAGGGTATATTGCTCGCACGAGTCGACACCTATCCAAAAAGAATAAGGGAACACCTTCCATCATTACCGAGAAAAGGGAACTTAAACAGCGCTATTCCCACACATAGTTGATTCCGGACATAGTGTGGACCCCAACGAATCCTTCCGTGTGATTTATAAGTTCCACCAAACTACCCCAAGCCCCTGGGTTAGTGTCTGCTAGCAGCAGCAGAATCGACTGCCACCAGGTTGAAGAGGCCGGTCTTGTGTGCACAAAGAACGTTCTACAAGCTCCACGCCTAGCATGGCAAACAACGGCTTAACTACATGCACTCCCCATCCTGTCCTTTCCCCTTGAACGGCTCCACTTCACTGCCGCTAGGACCTCATCGCCCGGTTACAGGACTCACTCGTATGATGGAGTACTGACAATCACCTATCCCGTTGTGCCTTGAGGCTCACTCTCGAGTACCGCTAACAGCCGCACAGCGGCTAGGGGTATAGGCAGAATAAACATAACTGACAATAACAAGGAAGGCAGGAATGGCCATTTCTGGCTTATTGGTCATCATTAGCCAGCCACCACCCAACCTCAGATAGTGCGGCTGCTGCTTAACCAGTTGTCTCTTATCCCCACCCCACTCACGTTCACACGAAGTACTTGTATGACAAGACGAACATTATTGGTCGCCTGTTTTTGCTTCTACCCCGTTGCAATATAAATTGTCCGATGAGAATTTATCGAAAGCACGCGCATGCTCGCCAACTGATCTCTGAACCGCTTTGCTAAAATAAAAAATACGCTTTATTTTGAAAGTATTATTCATAATTTTCAGCAAGGACTGCCAACGCGATTAACGAATTTATCCCCAGTTTAGTAAATGAACTGTCGAATGCTGCGATCTTAGATGGTTTTAGGATAAGACAGTCTCGAATTAACTACTGTGCGGGCTCACAGGATAGGCGTCTCGTGCGCGACTACCAAGGGAGGTACTCAAGGAGGCCCCGTGAACACCTTCCTTTGAAGATACCGGAAAAAAAGGTACAGTCGTAACGGGCTATTGTCCAGAATAGAGCCTTGCAGAAACTTTGTATATCGTTCTGTAGTCTTGGCCTAGTAAACAGAACCCTACCCTGAGCATAAGCTGACGAAAAAATTAATAAAAAACAAAGCTACAGAGCTGAGTTGGACGAGGACCTTACCATTAAGGCTTGAGTACCGACCACAACTGCGCCCGAGGAGACAGTATGGAATTAAGTGCAAGTTGGGTTTGCCCGAAGATAAATTTGAAAGTAGTAGCTGGGTTATATTTCGTTACCCAGGCCAATCGATAAAATGTGTGACTAAAAAACTTAATGGAGGAGGGAGAAGGAGGGAGGGAGGGAGGAGTGAGAAGGATATGCTAAACCGCCAGGAGGGGGTGCGTAAATCAAAGCACGCCACATCATAGTTGACCAAGTGGTTCAACTATGTATTTTTCTTTGTCAACAATGTCATTATGCCTATATCACTAGTCGCTACGCCTGCTACTGGGGCTCAAGAGTGAGTTCCAAACTAGCATGGGACGAGTGAATCCCGTTGCCGATCAGTGAACACCCATCTAATATTGTTACAATTCCCGATCGAACTCGACAAGAAAACGAGCCCGCGGCGCAGTGGGTTAGAGTGTTGGATTTCTTAGCAACAGGTCTTAAGTTCAAGCCTCGAATGCCGCAATACCTGCGGTTGGGTATGGCTGGCTGATGACGGCTAATAAGCCAGAAATGGCTATTCTAGCCTCCCTCGTCTTTGAAGGTAAGGTAATTCTGCCGACATGTTCCAACAGTGTGTAAACGTTAGGTTCCTCCCAGCGTATTTAGGTTGCTTCGAGACAGAAGTTTCCGCGTTTACCGTAAACGGGCAAATCTACCACCAAAGGGCGTTGTTCGCACCCACTTCGGAAGATCAAGTGACTGTCACTGCTATGCCAGACATGGTCTTGGTGGTTAAAGCCATCCCCACCGACACGGCACTCCAGCTGAGTAGGTTTAACAACCCGGTTAACGGAAAGTTGCACACGAGAGCGTGGGGCATGAACTTGCTGTACATGCTGTGAACTGGGTGAGTGTGGAAACAACTGATGCCCAATTCAGATGAGCACTTAACCCAAGCCAGGAAACAAAATTTCCCGACATTCAATCACGGTGTGCCTACTGGATAATGTCCACTACGTAGACCTAAACTAGCCTACCGATTTACTGCTCATGGCATATTTGGGGTCAGCGGAATTACGGCAGAGGAAGATGACTTGGGCAGGAGGAAACATCGCGTAGTAAATCCGAGAGTGACAATCAGATATGTAGCCTCACTTGGAAAATGGGAGTTGAGGACTCCTGCAATACGGTAATGTTGGTAAATGCACACACAACTGACGGAGATCTGTTTTCCCAAAGCAAAATCACAGTTGCACCACAGGCTTGTTTAAATAAAACAAACAAAGCGCAAAAAGCGAGCGTCCAATTTTAAATAATCGAAATTGGGAGCTGTAAACAGCGGAAAAAACGAACAAAGAATACATAAGTTAGGTATTCCAGGTGAACTGAACCCTAGCCTGTGATAACAAATCCGCTTGCAGGAGAAAGTGTGAAGAAGATATCGTTGAAATCGGCCCTTGTGATGGCGCGACTGAAGATATAACTATATATGCCAACGCTGATGGACTACTATCTACCACGTGGCTTAACCCTAACCCGTAATCCTCAAACCCTAGTCCCTAATCATAACCCAACCCCACATCGAATGGCAACACTTGACCGGGGTATTACGGGTAATGAGCAAAAGGGAAGGATGTTAAGTTAGGCTTACCCAAACGAAACAGAAACAGCATAAAAGTGAAGTCTAAGTGGGAGCACACACACACATCATCCCGCCCATTTTCACTGGAAATCCTATCTCATCAAAGTTAATTTCCGAGGTGCTAGGGTCAGTCTGCGCGCACATTTCTCCAAGATTCTACGCGCTTTACAAATATTTGACTAGAAACTACAACAAATGGACAAAAGCCTATATTTTTCAAGAATATTCTGCGGAGGACTGCATTATTCCACACACGCACACGACAGTTCGATCGTCGATTACGAAGAGGAACGATGACTTGCGCGTGATTTAGTTAAAATTGAAAGTAGACTTGCACTGCATCTACCATACTCTGTCCTCCTCCCCCACCTGAGCCCGGGGCCATCACAGAGTGGAGAAGACCGAAGGCGGGAGAGGACGCAGGTGGCTGGCGCGGCCGGAGCCGCCCCTGGGGGCGTACCACCACACCTGGATCGGATCCCACGGAGTGGGAGTGCCATAAAGGACACAGTAAGGAGCCATTTCAGCCTGAATCTCAGTCCGCCAGTCAGCCACTACAGGCAAAACAAACATTGGGCTGACCATGTGCTCCGATTTATCCCATCAGTTGGCAACCTTCCAAGCCACGGCTTTCAGCATACCGTGATAGTTTAAAGCGCGTCAGATTGTTTATAGTGAGGAAAAATGCGCTGAGACGTCAACCTCACTCTCTCCTCCACCCCGCAATCAGACCACCGTCCCAGCCAGTCTGACGTGCTGCTCCTGTCTTCACTGTCCTCCTCCAAGCTGGTCAGTTCCGGGCAATGTCCTTCCAGGTCACCGGGTTGATCTGCGGTTGCTTCAGGGAGGTCTTCAGAGAGTCCTCGTAGCGTCGGACTTGACGCTCTTGTCAACGAGAAACCGTGATGACATCTCCATCGAAGTCGTTTGGCTAGTCGTTCGTCGTTCATCCGCACAAGGTGGCCGCTCCAGCGCAGTTGTTTCAGCAGAGTGTAAATGCTCAGAAGGCCTGTTCATTCGAACACTTCCGCATCCGGGATCCTGACTTGCCAACTCAGCTTAAGTATTCTGTTGAGACAACTGAGACGGAAGTGGTGGAGCTTCCGCGCCTGCTGTTGATAGATCGTCCAAGTCTCCTCTCCATATAGCGGCGTAGGCAATAGGACAGCTTTGTACTTCGTGGGTTTGGTGCTGAGGTGGAGACCAAGTCGATTCCAGACTAAGTTCTGCATACGTCCAAGGGCTGGGCTGTCGGTGGCGATCCTATGAGCGATCTCATCGTCAACATTGGTGCTGCAGGAGAGCTTGCTGCCTAGGTACGGAAGGTATACACAGATTTCAGTTGGGTGCCATTGACGTTGATGTGAGCTGCGGTGTGGATGGTATTAGGCGGCGGCTGATGCATCACCTCCATTTTATCAGTGTTGATGTGAATCCTGAACTTGTAACGTAGGCCACAGCGAAGTTGTCCATGCTCCTTTGCATTTCCTCTTCCTTCGCTGTATTGAGTGCGCAGTCGTTAGCGAAAAGAAGTTCGTTGATAATGGTTGTGGAGACACGCGAGCGTAAGTGAATCCGTTGTTGGTTGAGGAGTCGGCCATCCAACCGGTAAGCGATACGGATCCCGGAGAGTTAATCATGGTAGGCATCCGTTAGCATGACAGAGAACATGAGACTGAAGAGGGTATGCACAAGGACTCCACCCTGCTTCACTCCGTTGGTCACTGCCAATGCTTCGGATACCATCCCGCTGTCAGTGACTCGCGCCGTCATCGCGTCATGAAGCTGACGAATCATGTGCGTGAACCGCTCAGGACAGCCGAATTCCTGCATACCTTTCCAAAGTCCATCATAACTGACCGTGTCAAAGGCTTTCGTCAGATACACGAAGGTAGTGTAGAGATGAGCCCACATGTACTGGCACTTCACTTGCAGCTGGCGAGCAGCGAAAATCATGTCGATTGATCCTCGGTGTCGTCGGAAGCCACATTGGCTTTCCGGGAACAGTCCTTGCTCCAAGTGAGCGTTCAGGGGTATGAGAAGAATACAGGCGAAGATCATTCCAGCGATGTTCATCAGAAAGATTCCTTTGTGGTTGTCGAAGTTTTTGCGGTTACCTTTTTTATTGTAGAGTGGGAAAATGGTGGCGTATTTCCAAAACGGTGACAAACACACACACACTTATGACACAACAGTTCGCCCGTCGTAGTGCAACAATGTCCAGCGTGCACTCCACACCATGGTCGTGAAGTAGTGTTAAGTGATATTAGCATTGCGCTGCAGCTACCGAATACTCTCTTCCACCCTCACCTGCGCCCGATGTCATGATAGAGTCAAGAAGACCGGAGGAGGAGAGGACGCAGGGGGTTGGCGCGGCCGGAGCTGCCCCTGGGTGAATCACCACACCTGGCTCGGATTCCACGGAGTGGGAATGCCATAAAGGCCACATTAGGAAGAAGCCATTGAAGCCTGACTCTCAATTCTTTAGTCAGTCACTCCACACAAAACACACATTGGGCTGACCACACTGTCCGAGTTATCCCGTCAGTTGGCAACCTTCCAAGCCACGACTTTTAGCGCACCGTAATACTTTCAGGCGCGTTAGATTGTTTACAGTGAGGAAAATGCGTTGAGCTGTAGACCTTTCTCTCTCCCCCACCCCAACAATCAGACCACCGTCCGAGCCAGTCTGGTGTCTAATGCGGAAGTGAGCGCAGCTGCTGCTGACCTCCTCTACGTGTACTACGTACACAACCTGGTCACCCAAAACACAAGCACCAGGATTTCACTCAACAGGGGGTTGAACGGCTCTCCTCTCACATGTGTTAGATAGCCAAAGGTACGTTGGAAACCATTTGACCCACGGTGCTTATCGCTCCATGATATTCTCAAGCTCAGATCACACATGCAACAGAGGAGTCACATGGAGAAGGAGCCAAGGATCATACTTGGCCCTCTTAGTCAGCTATGCAGACGGATATCACGATTTTTTTGTGGTGTTGGGTGTGATTATATGAGGTGCAGAAGTCGATGGGTAGACACGTAGCGTTGCGGTATAGCCGGCGGTGTTCTACCGCAGGTTGTCATAGAAACGCATGTGACCTAATATGTCCCTGTGATATGTGAATTTGCGTGGGCAGTACGCACCGTTTAGTCGGGTGCGGCGGGTGTATGCTGATGTTCCTGGCACTGGTTCGATGGTCCCCGTGTTATAGATTCGCAAGTGACCGACCAGGCCGATACGTAATGTGCACGTGCGGTGACAATGAGGACAGTGTAGATCGGGAGGTGCCGAGACTGCGGGGGCTCTGCTGTGAGTACTGGTAGTCGAGCTCCTGGGAGGCAAATGGGAGGAGGTTATGGATGCGCAAGATGTGCTGGCGACGCGGCGGATTCCGATTTCTTGGATGCGCATGTGACCGATCAGGCCCATGCGATGAGTGAATGCCTGTGGGCGGGGAGTGCATTTGAGGCGGCGGTCTCTGCTGCGTGTTGGTGCTCCAGGCACTAGTTCGTCAGTCTCTGTGCGAAGTGACCGACCAGGCCGATGTGTGAGGTTCATGTGCGATCACAAAGAGGACAGATTAGTACCGAGTCCCCATCGCTGGTATTGGGGGCAGTGGTGGTATTAGAGGAAGCAGGTGGTGGGTAGTCGGAGGTCGCTACGCAGGTGGTGGGAGTGGGGCGAGTGGTGTTCGTTGACGTGATCGGCGCAGGAGATGGAGGAGGGAGGATGGTGTCAGTGATCATGGGAAGCAAGGCATCGATGAAGTTGTTATTAGTGGTTGAGATGGTCGTTGCCGTGGTCTGAGGCAGGTGTGGAAGAGGCTGATGTCATGGGATTGTTGTTAGATCGAGTTCGAAGATGTCACACCAGGCCGATTCGCGCGAAGAATGTGCGTTGACAGCATGGGCACGTTGGCAGGCATTGGGCAGGTTTTGATTCGCGGTGCTTGTGATTTTCAAACCATCTGTTTGACCTAAGCAGCGGCGATACGGTTGGCCTCATAGATTGCTGCACCAGTCTTTCCGTATCTTCTCCATGCCAGTCTATCCTGGACTAGGTCATCCCAGTTTGCCGTGTTGATTTGCAGTTGCTTTAGGGATTTCTTCCAAGTGTCCTTGTAGCCTCATTTTGACCTCCTTGTCGGCGGGCGCCCGTAGCGACATCTCCGTAGAAAAGATATTTTGGTAGTTGTTCATCATTCATTCTCACCAGGTGGCCGATCCATCGCAGTTGCACTTGCCTCAGGCATGGCATGGATGCTGAGGATTGCGGTCTGTGCCAAGACTTTCATGTCCGGGATCCTGTCCTGCCATGTCAGCTTCAGTATTCTGTGGAGGCAGCTGAGGTGGAAGTAATTCAGCTTCCTTGGTTTGAGTAGACGGTCCAGGTCTCCGCTCCGTAAAGAAGTGCCGTCAAGATGACGGCCTTGTACATCTTAAGTTTGGTGTTCAGGTGAATACCATGGCGATTCCACACGGAATCCTGCAGCCGGCCGAAGGCCTGACTGGCTTTGTAGATCCGTTGAGCAACCTCTTCATCGATTCTCGTGGCGCGTGACAGCACGCTGCCCAGATAAGCAAAGGTTTCCCCATTTTTGAGTTGATCACCGTTGACATAGATTCGGGGAGCATTGTATTCCGCGCTAAGTGGCGGCTGGTGCATGACAACCGTTTTGGCTGTACTGATTGTTAATCCAAAATTGGCACAGCCTGCGGCGAAGGGGCCCATGCTCCTTTGCATGTCTTCTCCATCACAGGGTTAAGGTCACGGTCGTCCGCGAAGAGCAAGTCATGAACTGTAGTCATAGACAAGCGAGTTGTGGTCTGCATACGGTGACTATTGAGAAGTTGTCCGTCAAATCTGTAGACGATACTTCCCAAGGCGCACATCACGGTAGGCATCCATTAGCATAGCAGAGAACATGGGACTGAACAGGGTGGGGGCCAGTACGCAAACCTGCTTCACTCCGTTGGTCACTGCGAATGCTACCGATACCATCCCGACGTCAGCGACGCGCGCCATCATCCCCTCATGAAGCCGACTCATCATGAGCGTGAATCGATAAGGAAAGCCGAATTTCCACATCACTTTCCACAGTCCGGCGCGATTCACTGTGTCAAAGGCTTTCGTCAAATCCACGAAGGTAGTGTAGAGGTTAGTACGCATCTCTCGGCGAAGACCCTGTCGGTTGTTCCGCGGTTTCAGCGGAAGCCACATTGACATTCCGGGAGCAGGCCCTGCTCTAGGAGACCATTCAGACGATTGCGAAGGATACGGGCGAAGATCTTCCCGGCGATGATGAGCAACGAGGTGCCTCTGTGATTGTCCCAGAGTTGCCGGTTCCCCTTCCGCTTGTCGATATGGACGATGGTCGCTTCTCTTAAACCCTTAGAAACCTGCCTTTGGCACCACATCTCCTGGAAGAGTGTTGTGAGTTCTGCCATCACCCCGAGCCCACCGTGCTTGTAGAATTCCGGTGGTATTGCGTCGGATCCCAGTGCTTTACCGCTGGAAATCCGATGCACGGCCCGAATGGTTTCTGGTAGGGAAGGCGGCAGATCCAGGTCATTGTTCGTGTCCAATTGAGGGAGTCGATCAATGGCTGCATGGGAGATTGTTGTTGAGCCATTTAGGACAATTCTGAAGTGCTTGGCCCAGCTCTTCAGAATTTGCGATTGCTCTGTCAACAGTGTTGTGCCGTCAGAGCTGAGCAGCGGTGTTGTCCCCTTGATGCAGAGACCGTAGATGGCCTTGAAAAAAGTTTTTCATTTCATTGCGATCGGCATACCCCTGGATTTCCTCAGCCTTTCGGATCATCCAGGCACCCTGCATCTCCCGCAGCCGTTGCTGTACAAGGTGGCGGCATCTCAAGAAGGCTGCTTTAGTGGCGTCAGTCTGAAGTTCCATGCAGGCTTTGTGTAGTCTATCCTTCTCCGCGAGCAAGTTGGTGATTTCGGCATCATTGTCGTCAAACCAGTCCTGGTGTTGACGACATGTGTGTCCGAGGACTCGAGGACGGTGGACTGGATGATATATCACTGTTGAAACCAACGTGTTTCCACGGTGGTTTTATTATCTGGAGCATGCAGGTTCTCCAGTTTGAGTTTTCCGACCGCGTATTTTGCAATCTGCGAGCCGCGGCCGGCTGCAGAAGAAGTGAGACCCAGCATTTGTTTAGGGTAGCTTTTTTAACCCCTTCCTCCGTGAGGAGGCAAGCAGTTTTGTCCCTAAATAGGGCTGCTCGGACATCCTAGATGGCTGCCGAACTCCACTATGGGTCACGGGTTTGTTTTAGTGGAAGAGCGACCTGAGTTAGCCTGGAACGACTACGGGGTTGCTGTCGGCCCAACCGTAGGACTTTTTGAGAGGCGGAAGGTGGCAAGTCAGACATACCGGGTGTGGAGACACACAGCATCTGAGACCCTCACCTTGTTTAGCCCGCCAGTCGTGACAGTTGCCCTGAGCAGCGCCGCTGGGAAGAACACAACTTCGAGGATCCACAGGTGAGAGTTGGGTACCAGATAAACGCGGCCACAGGAACATTCACCACCTGTACGACACAAATGGAGCAAACAACTGCGATTTGTGTCGTGCTACCCCGAACGCGTACCCTTTACACCCCGACACACACATTTCTCGCCGGCTGAGTAAACGATATAACTCATATTAGAAATTGGTTAAATGAATTCGAAAGGGAATACCCTTCATTTAACAAATTTTCAAGATAAGCTCCCCAAATCGTCATCAGATAAATAGGTAGTGAACAAAAAAACCGACATTTTGACCGGACCAGGCATGTTTTGGTGGGGAAAATTGAAGCCAACTGACACATGTCGAGCAATAGCGACATCCCATAGCCCTAAAGAGCTAACAAACCAAATGGAGTCCTGGCTGCAGAAGTGATTGCCTGAGTGATAGCGACGGTGGATCTCAGTGGGGCTGCTGTGATTACGCAAGCGGACCAAACTAAAATTCTAAGGGAAGGTATTGAAAACAACCACTCCAGAAGCTGCTTTACAACATGAAACCGCGGTCACGTGAGTCCTGAAGATAGAGGGAATTGGCATAGAAAACAAAACGGGCCCACAGCTCACCGGACTAATTAACGCTCAATGATCGAACAAACTGGATTTTAATCCTAGGTCATCCAGACCTAGAGTTGAGCGTAGTTGGCTGACGACGGCTGATAGGCGAGAAACGGCTACTCAAATCTTCCTCGTCACTGTCCATACACCCTGCTTTGTATAGTACAAGAAAATCAAAATGCGCAAAACCATGGGACCCGATAGAACATGCCAGATAGACGCAATGATCACTCCCACACACGGTATTTACTCTCATTTTATTCTCTCGCCATAAAATAAGGTCGACTTAAGACGCTAGGGGGCGTGGAGGGTACTGCGGAGAAACAACGGAATCCTCGAGGAAATGCAAAACAATAAAAGTCTGGCAAAAAGCAAAACAGTCGTAGAATGAAAGAATGAAGAGGCGGTGGGGTTGGTTTATAAAGAGAAGGAGAGAGACGAGCGCCGAGCATTACATCTACCCAACTACTCTCATTCTGCACACATACAAAGGTGCCAACACCTACCCACTCACACATAGGTGCACAGAACTTGCATATGTATATATTTATAGACCTTAATAGGGCGATAGACGGAAGAGAAATAGTGTGTCCGTAGGCTGGTGGTAAGGATGCGTAAAGAAAATAGAACTTAATCCAAACACACACATGTGTATATGCACATGCGTTAGTGCTGCTCATCTTCTTCCAAACGAACGTACAGACTGAAAAGCAAAAAAAGGAGCGAGGTCTGTGTGGCGCCCGCGAGAACGCAAGCGTCAGTCGGAAAGACATATGTGGAGGGGGGTGGAGCGGGGCAGTGCGCGGCGGAACGGGATTGGTTGTGGATCTGAGACTGTGAAAGAAAAAAACAACTGGGGTCAGACATGGTCAGCTGTCAGCGAGTAGGGGGACACTCGGGGGTTGGTGTACAACGCTCGTGGCTGGAGATCGGCGCCGCCGGAGGACGGGCTCCACGCTGGGGACGACCCGCCTCATCGGCCTCGACAACTCACGAGATGCGGTTTCTTCCTGCAGCCGGTGGGGCAGATCAGAGATGGGATGGGCGGCAGAAGGTAGGAGGACAGGAGCGGCTACCCTGGGGGGCTCATCCTCACTTGCAGGTGGCGTCTTTTGGATCCAGCTGTCGTCAGGACGTACACGCAGGATCAATGAGGTGGAACGGTTGCAGGCAGCGGAGATCGTCTCGCCACCTGCAGTATGTGCGAGGGATGACGGCTCGATGGCCATGGTCTCAGGAACCGATTTGCAGGAAACACGTTTTCGGTGACAGAAGTCTTCGGTATCGAAGTCGTAGACAGAGCTGTGGGGCAGAGGCTTTAAATTGCTTGAGGCGTCCAGTTCAATGGAGCAGCGGATGGGTTGGTGTGGGGGACTTGACGAGAGAGCGCAGTTGGGAGTAGGCTGCCCATTTTGCTCAGGTTCCGCCCTCCGACAGCTGTTGGAGCGGCTACACCGGAGAATAGGCTCAGAGGTTACTATATTGGCACCTGAAGGCAAACATAAAAGAAGATGGCAGGGACTTCTTAGAGCTGTTAAACTGCTGAACCATATCGTTTTACGCGAAAAAGGTCCTGTAATGGCATTTTTCCCTTTTGACTTATTTTCAAAGGAAAGGAACCGCGCGCGGTAAATACCTCGTCCATCGCACTTCAACGGCTGGCGACCGGAGACGGATGCGGGCGTCGCAGCTAGTTAGACCACGTCTACGTGTATCTCAGGCGTGTTGGTTGCTAACTCCTCCGCAAGTAGGAACCAGTCCGACTCGACTCACAGGCCTGGCTAACACCGATTTATTCCTAACAGTATAAAAAGCGTTCAACAAGAAAGCGCTGGTTATGAACTTGTGCCCACTCAACGGGCCACGTGGTAGATGAGTTGGATCAATGCGGGGGCCACACCAGGGCAAGGCAGTCGTTATTCGGGTTGCGCTCCCATAACAAATGCCGAACATGGGGGGTGGTGTGGCACGCACAGGGGCGGTTCCGGCCACTCCAGCCCCCTTGCGCCCTCTCCCATCCCCGGTCTTCTCGACTCTGTCTTGACACCAGGCTCAGATGGGGGAGGAAAGAGCGCGGTAGCTGCAGCGCAAGGCTACTATCACTTAAAACTAATTTTCACATAAGTCACCGTCCCTGTACCACCCTTCTGTGGAGCATATGGTGGACATCGTTGGACTACGAAGGTCAAACTGTCGGGTATGAGCTGGCAGGAGGTCACGCTCACTTCCAACCACCATACCAACAGCAGGTGCCGGCTAAACGTGTTCTGAAATCGTGGTTGACATAGGGTTACCTCGTGCTTTCAGTTCGAGTCCCGCCAGCAGACTTACTGCGGACATCAACGACACAAATGATATCACGATGCTAGCAAGCTTCCCTGCAGTAATGCAGCGCACCGTGTACCAGATTGGCGCAAAAAATGGCCGAAGTAAACTTCAAAAAGCCCCTCCACCAGACGGAGGAAATGGCCTCGGATCTCGTTTATCAGAGACGTCCACTCGGCTTTGGTAGACGGTGAACGTTTCAGCTTGCGGGAGGGGGCTCTACTATGTCAGACATAACGTCCTACCAAATGGAGAGAGTAAAGATGAAATCGGAGGTCGAAAAGTATCAGATCGGCGTCAATGAAGTAGGAATACCAAGATGCAAAGCGTAAGAACTCTCCATTGAGGCAATATTTCCATCAATCATACTTTCGTATCAATCACACATACACACACACACGTCAGTTCGTCGAAGTCCGAGGATGTCCACCATATGCTCTACAGAAGAATGGTGCAGGAATGGTGACTTGTGCGAAAATTAGTTTTAAGTGATAGTAGACTTGCAATGTATCTACCGCACTCTGTTTTTCCTTATTCGCCTGTGCCCGGTGCCAAGACATAGTCAAGAAGATCGGAGGCGGGGTCGGGCGCAGATGAAGCATCTCCCACGGAGTGGGAGAGCGAGGAGCGGCATGAGCCAGCACCTATGCGTGCCTATGTTGGACAAGCGCAACCCCGAAAAATGCTGAAAGGTGAGGCGTTCACAGTGGGTCAACGCCGACAAGTCACTTTCAGAGTCGTGTGCACAGGGTAGCCATGAGCATTGTGCCTGAGAGTGGTGCAAAGGCCGATCAGTATGAGGTTTCGGATTCTTCAATCAAATCCATCATCAGAGGAAAAAAATAATAGCAGCTATCGTGACCCCATCTTCGCGACTGCTTCCTGGAATTCACCTCCTTGCATCTATTGACAGATCACCAAAGCCGATTATGAGTGTGAATAGGACCCCTGTTTCACTATAGTTTGCGTGAAAGTCAACTGGGTGCCTAACAAACGGGGAAAATTTTAACGACCGAGGACTCCGCTTTAATTGCACAATTTTATTTGGAGTAATTTAAAGCGCTTGCGGTAAACTTAAACACTCAGTTAACGAAAACAAACTACAAACAGAATAATCTGGGAAATATTCGAATTCAGTAGTGCGATCAATGAGCAGGAATTTACTTCAAACGCTTCAGCTCGTTTTGTTGGGTAGAAACTACATCTTTATCGGTAATCGCGGTCTGTCATCCAATACGCGCCTCTGCGCGGCTACCCGAGGGTCTTTAAATAGAGCACCAAATTACAAAGGGAGGAGCATGACCCGTAACTCGATCGGTGAACGTCCTGCCAAAATACTTCATTTTCCCGATCGCAACCTATCAGACAGGAAGCACATGGCTCAGTGGTTAGAGCGCCTGGATCCTAAGCAACAGAATGCGAGTTCGATCTTCAGGTGCACCTAAATTTCGGACTGGGTAAGGCTGGCTGACGATGGCTAAAAAGCCTGAAAATGAAATCTCACCCTTTCCTGTTTTGACGGTAATCGTAGTTAAGTTCCTTTCGTATGGATGCCTGCTTTGAAATACAGGGAATAGAGATTCCTATAATTATTAGGTGCCATGACCTTCCCACTCACCATATTTAGTGCTGGAAGTACCAGGCGGGAAGCTTAGACGCGAACAATACTGTAAGTGATAGTTTCAAGGGGCTATATTGCCGCATCATTTTCACGCCAAGAATGCATACCGATGTTGCAATGGTTTCGAATTTGACGACAGTGAATCGAATTTAAGGCCTTCCTCGGTTTGTGACAGCTCTACCATCGTTTCGGGGTAGGTGAATTGCGCATGAATTGGTTTGTAGTGATAGTATACTTGCAAAGTATCTACCGCACTCGCTCTTCCCTCACCCGACTGGACCCAGTATCTAAACACAGACACAGAAGAACGGAGGCGAAACCGGGTGCTGGTGAGGCATGAGCATGCGCCTAGGCGTGCCACCACATCCCCTTCCCGCCTGTTGGTCGAGTGCATCTAGCGCTTAACCAACCCGAAAAAGACGACCGGCAGGATCCTGTAGTAACCAAAAAGCCTGGTCTCCCAGGCAACTAAAAGAGTCATATGATAGATTCAGACAGGCGATAAGGTGCAGAGAAATCTGCCATTAAAAGTAGTGGTGATGGTGAGCTAAAAACCTTCAACTCACCCTCAGGGGGATGGGAACCGACAGTCACCACGAAATCGTGCTCGCTGATGGAAGAACCGTGACTGGACGCCGGGGAGGGGGCACGGCAAGGAGAGGCAGCAGCATTGGCGGCGACGGCTAATTGTCTAGGGTCGAGGATGGGAATGAGGACGTCCATGGTGGATAAAGAACCGCAGGATGAACGATAGGAAGCCTGCAGTCCAGATGATAGAGCCAACGAAGACTGCTCTCCCGGCGGACAAGTTGTGAGGGCAGATATCGTAGAAGCACTGGCTACAGTGTGCAGGCAAGTGTCACCGGTCCTCGGCTGTTGCCCATGACCCGTGGGGAAGCAATCCGGCTGGCTGACGGCAACTCGTTTGTAGGAGGAGGAGTAGTTGGGCGAGGACTTGGAGCGGCCAATGCTAGTGCTGGCACTGGGACTGAAAATCAGGGCAGGTGGTGGGGCCAGATCCTCGTAGAGATCGTGATGCCAGTGACGCAGACACTGAGACGTGGTCGCCAGAACAGTGCGCTTCGAGGTGCCGGGCTCGACAACAATGGGGATTGGACCTAAAGGAGCCCCGGTCGGGGTGTGGGCAGCACCAATCGGCACATCAATATCATCATAAGAAATATTGATAGACGAGTCAGAATGCTAACAGAGTGTGAAACAAGCAAAACTGGTGCGCCGAAAATTCAATAAAGACCAGCAAAAGAAATTTACTGCTAAGGTAATTATGAAATAAGGTGGCGCTAGCCAACGGTAGCCTCCTGATATATACACTAAAAAGTAACACTATATACCCGTTGAGGCCAGTAACAGGGAGCACCTGCTAATAGTCTCTAATAGTATAATTTAAAAAAAGAAATCAATCATCACTAACAGAATGGCATGACCAAGCCGTTTTCAAACAGGAAACTGATTAAGAGAACGTTTTTTACTCATCAACGCCTACGCTCCCCCACTGACGACCTCTGATGCGCCGAAGGACAAATTCTACGAGGACCTGCACGCCCTGCTGGCGACTGTGCCAAAGGTGGACAAAATAATTGTCCCCGGTGACTTCAACGCCCGCGTCGGAACGGACCACGCTGCCTGGCAGGGAGTGCTGGGTCCCCACGGTCTCGGTAGCCGAAACGATAACGGCCTCCTTTTTCTGCGAACATGTGCGCAACACAGTCTCCTACTGACCAACAAAGTCTTCCACCTTCCAACGCCGGAGAAGGCCACGCGGATGCACCCTCGGTCACGGCGCTGGCAGCAGCTGAACTATGTTCTTGTTCGGAGGCGAGATCGACAGGACGTGCTGGTAACCAAGGCGATCAGCGATGCCGATGGTTGGACAGATCACCGCCTCGTCATCACCCAGATGAGGCTCCGACTTCAACCCTGACGAAGGCCCCAAGGTAAGTGACAGCCAGGTAAGTTAAATACTCTCTTGTTAAATTTGCCTGCTCACTGTTTTGATTTCAGCAACCAAATAACCCAGAAACTGGAGAATCTGCATGCTCCAGATAATAACGCCACCGTGGAGACACGATGGTGTCAACTGCAAAAGGTCATCCAGTCCACCGTCCTCGAAGTCCTCGGACGCAAACGTTGTCAACACCAGGAATATTTTGACGGCAATGAGGCCGACATCAGCAACTTACTCGCGGAGAAGAATGGACTACACAAAACCTACATGGACCCTCGGACTGACGCCACCAAAGCAGCCTTCTTGAGATGCCGCCGCCTTGTGCAGCAGCAGCAGGAAGTCACAGAGACACCTGGATGATCCGAGGCTGAGAAATCCAGAATGATACCAACCGCAATAAAATTAAAAACCTTTTCCAAAGCCATCAAGGCTATCTACGGCCCCTGTATCAAGGGGACCGCACCGCTGCTCAGCTCTGACGGCACAACACTGCTGATAGAGAAATCGTAAATACTGAAGCGTTGGGCCGAGCGCTTCAGAAGTGTCCTTACTTGCTCATTAGCCATCTACGATGCTTCCATTGATATATTCCCTCAATGACCTGGATCTGCCGCATTCCCTACTAAAACAATCAGGGCCGTGCATCAGTTTCTGTATTGAAGCACACACCAGACGCAATCCCACCGAGTCTGACACGGCGGGCCCCGGCTGATGGCAGAACTCACAACACTCTTCCAGGAGATTTGGCGCCAAAGACAGGTTTCTTAGGGTTTCAAAGAAGCGACCATCGTCCACCTCGACAAGCGGAAGGGGAACCGGCAACTCTGGGATAATCAAAGAGGCACCTCGTTGCTCGTCATTAAAAACTGTTTCGCATAGCCCTCACAAGAAGTTGTCAAGAATATGGACCACGTGGTACACTTCAAAATGTGCATTTATGTGCGGACGTATACGATGCCAGTTGAATAACTATATTGCGATCTCAAAAGTTTCCAATTTAAAACTTTTTGGAAAGTAAGATACGCCTTCTTCGAGAAGATGTGAAGAAGACAAAAGTCGATACAGAATGGATATAAGAAAGAACTGTTAATAACAGAAATAAAGAGCTGGCAAACCGGCCTGAATGGAATACTTTGGAATTTATACCGCGACATCATATCCCAGACATTAACGCTTTAGGAGACGTGTTGACTACGGTCAATGAAAAGATACTCCGGCTTACCTGAGGCTTGGGTTGATTGCACAGAGTCGGCGTTTGTCAGGCCGGTTGGTGGTTCGAGTGTACTGGCCGCTGCTGCTTGATCCTTGGGCGCGTCGGACAACTTGACCGATGGTTGGTTGGGTGCAGTTTTATAGACGAAGAGTTCCGCCTCGAGGTCAATCGAATTGGGCGGATTGGGCCCGAGATCGGTGCTGTACTCCTGCATCTGGTCAAGGGTATCGCTGCTAACGGTTATGGGTCCCGGCAGACATGCAGCGGCCTCCAAACGCGCCGAATGCCTGAGTGATGGATTGGTTGGGATTTTGAAACCCATCTCCGGGGTCGTTGCAGAGGTACAGTTTTGGAAGATGGGTTTGTGACGATTCGAACTAAGAAGTTCCAAGGGGGAGAACGGATTTAGATGCAACAAAAAAATGCTAAGGCGCAGTACTTGAACCGCGTTAGTGAGGGCGTACCTGTGGTGGTCGCCTACCTGCGAATAGTTCGTATATTGTGCGGAAGAATTAAGTTACGCGTGGCACGTATAGATGGACTATTGAGCTCTGCCAACCCCAGCATCAGAAGACTGACGGGCTAGAACAGTTAACTGCTGCACAGGTGGCGGAAGGCGCACTTTGAAACGATCGCGACGGGTTAAAAGTGAAGGCTCAAAAGACCACCAATTGACGTGATGACTTTGTCCTCAAGGTCAGTCCTGTTTGTGTGGTGTAGTTTACCGGTGGAATCAGTCAGGCTGTCATGGATCCTTTTTAGCTGAGTCATCCCTTCAGGTGGCAAACCTCCATGACATGACTCTTAGCGCGTCTTGGTAGATCTGGGCGCATAGAAATACACGAGTGCACTGCCTCGCTATGAGAATGGATTCCCTACAGTATCGGCGTCATTCACTCTCTTCCGTCTTCCAGAAACCAATGGCCAGTTCACATTAGGTCAGTGAGAAGTGGAATTGGCTGCAGTAATAGACATATTTGAACGGTCCGTCTAAGTGCAGGGGATAACTGCTTCATCAGAACTGTCAACATAAAGTTGCACACTTCTCACGTAAATGAGTTACGTGAACTGTTACATACGAGTGTGTTCGTGCGTTATAATGACTTCAGACAGCCTTCACATGGGTGGCACGTGAGGTAATGATTGCTGGTGCGTGTGTGTGTGCTCCCAAAACAGGCCGCGTGGTAGAGGCGCTGGATCAACACGGGGGCCAAATCAGGGTGCAGCAGGCGCTATTCTTATTTGGATCAGCTCCCATAACAAATGCCGAACATGGGAGGGGGGTGAGCGTGTCAAACATGGTTATGTGTAGGTGCCGGCTCATGCCACACCACCCACTGTTGCTATTTATGGCAATGGCGGCATATGAGTCACCTGCGCCCAAACCTGCCTCCGGTCTTCTTGACGCCGGGCACAGGCGGGTACGAGAAGAGAGAGTGCGGTAGATGCAGTGCAAGTCTACTTTCACTTAAAACTAATTTGCGGTCAAGTCACCGACTCTGTACCACCCTTCTGTGGAGCATACGGTGGACATCATCGGACTACGACGGTCGAACTGACGTGTGTGCGTACGTGCAACGGTACTACGGATATGGGTGACCCAAGTCAGGAGACGATATAAGGATAGGAAAAATAAATATGGCAGAGAAAGGATACGCGCATACAAGATCTCGACAAGCAGGGTGCACTCTGAGGTTCTGACGCAGGCAGCAGGTGGTCGTCCCTTCCCATCTACGTCCGCAACCTTCTCAGCCGCGGTTTACGCAACCGAAACCCCAGCTGCCGTCTGGGGCTATGTGAGACAAAGAGGAATTCAAGCGACGACCTAGAGCTATGAATAGAAAAGGAAGTCTTTGCGTAGCGCAACAATCCGTAAAGATCGACAGAAAACACGTTACAGCAACGGAATTAGAGGAGCAGCAATATCTGGATACTGCAGAGGTGCGGAGTCCACGGACCATGGAAAACTACAGACGGAATATTTGCATCGCAAGCCTCTTGTCATGCGAAATGACACATCTAAGAGTTGCGCGAGACTATCATCGAGTGGCTGCTAAACAAAGTGCAGACTACAGGCTTCTGTATGCAGGACTGGCGTGGTCCTAACTGCTGTTGTGACGCGTCCAACGCCCACCATCGGTACTAGTTTAACTCCCCCACCCCAAAAAAGTGGATACCCGAGAAGACGGACCCAGCCTGACCTGATTGGATAAGGGTGTGGAGTCTAACAAAATAACATACAACGGCAGTATCCACGCGTCGAGTGAAAAGAAATCTCACTCAATAGTGTTCCCTAGCAAATGCCTTAGGTACGTCGAGTCACCTCAAGGCCACCGATCCGCAACTCCAGCTTGCACAATAAACGCCGGGGTCGGACCTACACGGTTGAGACGAGGGCTTTAGGCAACGTCGATAACATGCAGGTTGATCTCCTGTTTAGTGAGCTTGACTAGGACTTATCGTCGGCTTCGGAAGGCGTGGGACGACCATACCTAAGTAACCACTTCTGAAACGGTGGTTGTCGTCGTTTACTACGGATAAAATGCATTCTTGTACTAGAGCACCAGGAAAAACTTTAAAGAAGAATCCAGAGGCATGTCAATATGTCATAAAGATAGTAAACTGATGACCTTCCACGCCTACCGAATACACGGAACAAATAAGTACCGGATCAATGATACTAATGACCAGTTGCTTCCAATGTCTCAGATAAAAACGCAGATACTTGACGCTAAGTGACTTTTGTGGGACGACCCGGAGTCCAGCGCACATGAAAGTGGACTCGACGCTGATAAACATAAACACCGCTAATAAGCACCATCCCGTCAACATTGGTAAGCGTTTCAATCACATGCCTCCGGTCCGAATCACCCTGATTGGACGACAAAGACAGGCCAGTGCTGCCACTACAACTGGCAGACACTTCAATCTGTCCTAGGGTATAACTCCTCGAAAACTGGATAAAGTTCCGCGTAAATAACCACTTACCAGAGGTTTCTCTGGATAGATGGCTCTCACTTGACGACAGCGATTCAACCGTCACAAGGGACGACATCCACCGTATGCAGCACCGAGTAAGTGTGTAGCACCGCATGAATTAGTTTTTGGACTTGCGAGGCATTTAACAGTCTGCCCGCCCTCAGCAACCTGGAAAGGTGGGAAATGGGCCCGAGCGCGATGGTTAGGCCTATGCGCGCGAACACACACCCGACCTCAATCCCGCTAGATGCACCAGGCTTCCGTAAGTACGACTCAGGTTTCCCACAAAGGAGGCCTTGCAGTCAGACTCTGTCCTGAGAATCCATCTATTCCGTCTGCTGACGACCCTCAAAGCCACAGCCTGTTGTGACAAATTCAAGCTCGTGAGATTTATTCAGATGAAGTATGCGCTCATGTGTCGTGCGAATGGACACTCCTAGGGTCCGCCACCCACATTGGCTTTCTCCTTCTGTGCACCAATCGGCTGTTCGAGTCTGTCAGCCTGCAGCTGATGAGATTGGACGCAGTGGCTGACGCGACCTGGGGATTCGAAGTTAAGGCATAACAGCACAGATGCGGACATAAGCATGTGCGGCAGTAGTTACGGGTTCGTGCGGACTCAGAGCAGCCCATTGAAAGCATACCAAGAGCCTGTTTCACCCCTGTTTCGGTTCAGAACATTTGCAATGCAGCCCCGTGTAGGATTCAACGCAGACTACACTCTGGTATTAACATTCATAGGCATTGCAATATAGACATTAAAACGAAATCACCTCTCAAGCAATCTCACCTACTGTTAGTTTCAGAAGTTGCTAATTTTAAGGCTCGAAGGTATATCGATGTGTAGTGGAGACGAAGTGGTTCTACACTACGCCTACCACGAGTACTGGTTAAAAACGAGAAACATGTTTGCCTAGTTATGGAGCCTGTAGATGACACATCATCAGTGAGTTCGACTCACTAATCGGTCCCACAACGTTCCTCGCGAGGCTTTTACTAAATTAAACTTGATAGATTCATCGGGAAGTAACCATTGAAATGAGAGATTCTCGTCCGAATCCAATTAATAAAATGGGGCAGAAATACCGTATATATTTTAGACTCTGCGTCAGCTTCAAGAATAGAAGACACGCAAAAAGAGTGCAAAGAAGCTTGGACGCGATGAATAAGTAGATATTTCGCTCAAGCCTGCTCGTATCGCGCAGGCGTCAAGTCCATTCTACCGCAGAGGGATGGTGTTATCTATGTCCTAAACAGGCGACTTTGCATTAGGACCATTAAAATAAGGGGGAAACCGCATATGCTCACACAAACCTTGCTTCTAGGATGCCCTGATAGGTCTCCAGTTGGCGAAGAAAATTGGGGTTGGGGTTGACACAGGGCCGCTTACTGCGTACATAATCCAGCGACTTCTTCAAGTCCCAGCCCTTCTCCTTCATCACGTAGGCCACAACCTGTGCGACAGAGAGACAAAACAGCCGTATTAGCAACAGCGCAGGCATTGAGGTTACCGCTAAAAGCACCACAGAGGTTATGTTTAAATCAACAGAAATTTTGAAAGAGAGGGGCTGATGGGAATGTTTTGGTAAATGGAAGCTGGGTTAGGGGCGGTAGCCGTTCTTATTCACGTCTCTAACCTAGAGATTCAGGCAAAGATAGGCAAAATTACTGATCCCACTCGTTATGTAACATTCGATGACACCAGCCTGCACCAGAGAGGTCATATTCTCTCGAAATTTCCTCAATAAAAATGCATAACGCCTGAACATAAGGCTCTTTCCTTCTTTTATGTCCCGAAGTCACATGTCTCGCTGAAAAGCAGATGTCGAGACGCAGAGTGCGGATTGATCCAAAGGAAAGGTGCCAGCAGGACAGATGAAACCCAACCCCAGCAGACACTGCACATCCCGATCTATCCTGTTCTCATTGCCACCGCACTGTCACCTCACGTATCGACATGGTTGGCACTTGTGAATCCAGCGCACGGAGGCTGGTGAACCAGTACCTGGAGCCCTACATACCGTTGCCGAGTCCGTCTTACCCGTGCAAACTGCCCACGCACATTCAATCATCTCACTTACGTGATAGGTGCCGGTTTTTGTCTCCTCTGCATGAGACCTCTCAGTTATATGTGAGATCTGTGCCGTACCCATTATGATAAAAGCAAATGCTGGTCAGCTGTAGACCGCGACCAGGTGATGTACGAGGGGTGTAGTGGGACGAAGGCCCAGGCTAGATGAGCTAAGATCACTGCCTTTGTCAAACATCCTCTTGCTATTGTTTTGAAATCCTGGTCGAGGGTTTATTGTAGATCAGGGTGGTGCGCTTAGGTGAGGATTTTGCCGTGCTAACTACTTACGCCCAGTCCCGTCTACAATCTTCTTGACTCTGTCTTGACATCACGCGGGGGGTGAGGGAAGAGCGAGAGAGAGTGCAGTAGATGCAGTGCAAGGCTACTATCATTTAAAATTGGTTCACGCAAAAGTCGCCGCGATTGCTCTCAGCCCGCAGTGCAGCACGCAATGGGCGTATTCGAACTCGTAGGTCGAACTGCCACTGGATAACCTCGAGGGGACTAAAAAGTCCGCGATCGATTTCTCAGGGAGGAGAGACATGTCCATGTGTGCTCGAAAATTATGCAGCCCCCTCCCCGTAAGTAACATAGATTTGGCATGAGTGGGCTAAGACGAGAGCAGGTTCAATCGGTTGAAACCGCCCGGAGACGTCAAGTTCCCTAAGGCAGATCACCTAAATTATCGGTGCAAGCTAGAAGCTTCTCAAGAGGGACGAAAGGGTCTACACAGAGATCAGCAAAAGTGGGAAAAAAGGGAACATGCAAAGAATAAAAAAACGTCACGTGGTCGGAGGACACAGAACCGGTGGCCGTCTACTTGCAGATCGTTAGAAAACATGGCGTACCGTGGCACCGGATCGACTAATGCCCATCTTGCAATGGACGAGACAGCGAGTGCCGTTGGCCCTGCAAAAAAGGTGCAAACAAATCCATGTGTGAGGACAAATGACGCCCAAAAATCGAGGCACGTACTGCACTGGACATGGAATTAAAACAGTAGTACCTGGGCTGGAGGAAGTCGGTGGGGACGAAAAGGTTTGAGTGAAAATTTTGTGGGCCTTAAAAGTACAAGCAAACGCTCGATATTGGGCAAGGGGTCGCCTCTCACAACGCCAGTAGCCCAACCAGAGAGCGCCAAGCATTGACATCCTGTAGTTTAAAGCACGTTTAACGAGACAGTAGTTGCTCCGAACGACTTCGGGAGCAGCTGGGACTGGAGGTGTATACCTACCTCTACCGTTTCTGGCGTCAGGTGGTGGTGGTTGTGGTGAATCCTTATTGGATGGCGGAAAACATTCAGCATGTCAGAAGACCACTGTGGTTGGTTAGATCGGTGTTCAGCCACTGAATGAGCCCCAACAGCTAAGCTTAGCAGACCCGAGAATTTTCTTACTTTGAGGCCAGTCTTCACTGAAAACTGTTTCACTATGCGCAATCCATGGACGTGTCGGCCAATTAGACTATGAAGCAAGCCCTGCGTTTTCCTACAGCCTGGGAAGTAGGACCTTGCGTACGCATTCACAAGCAACCTTGTGCCATATGACTGTTACCTCGCCGTCACAATCAAATACGACCGTCTGCATCAGAATGCACATGATTACCGGTCAGTACAAAGATCACTCGCATTCTGCACACAAAGTTGACGGTGGAGAGGGTAGAAAGAGGAGATAATACAAAGATGTCTGAAAGGAGGTGAGGACAAACTCAACTGTCTTAGTTGAAACAAAAACCCATCGGCAAGAACGGTCAAAGGTTACCTCCAATAAGAAGTACAGTCAAAAGCAGCGTAATCCAGAATAAGGCAGTTGGGTAAGATGGAGCCTACACCTCCACAAGGAAGGGCGACAGGGCAAGGATCAGAATAGAGAGTGAAATTAAGCGACAAACAAATCTCCAAACAGAAACACGCCCCCGCAATATATCCTGTTAAAACACGGGTGCTCATAAGGGCACTCCCACACCCACGCGCTGAGGATTCTACGCGTGTCGGAAGGAGAGCTGCTATTTTTGTCATGCCACTCACAACGAGACGGAAAAGATATCTTACAGGCTGCAGATTACACAGTGCATCAGCTGGCACGGCATTCTAAGTCTCGATGAGAATCAGTGTACTTTTATCGGTAAGAGGCATTGAACTGTGTCATGAATCCCAGACATGCAAGGTCTAAGTGGAAGAATCCCATTTCCGGCAAAATCACATTTTTAGAACGCCCGAGTGAGCGGTAAACAGGGGTAGATAAGGTGCAACGAAATTAGACCAACCAGACAACGAAGGCAATGACGTGTCGGTGAGACGAAGGGAAAAACATGCAGGTAGGAGCAGGTTAAAATTCTCCCCCCCCAACCAACGAAAAGGCAGAATCTAGAGGATAATAACACCCGGTAGAAGGTGGTAACACCTCTTGCATGGTGTGCAAATCATGTTGTGGTACTGATGAAGACGGCGTGCCATCAGACTGTGGGTATTTGGGTTCAGAAAAGTTCGCACATTCCATTATCTGTTCCCGGTTGAGTAGTTCAGCTCGTATACTATTCGCCCGCAGCACTGCACCAGAATTGACGAGCGCGTCGGTTCCCGCGGACACCGTAGCATGGAGCGTAGTACTGTAATCGGACATTTTTTCATGAGGTTCCTTGGGGATTTTGAATACAGACGGGTCTAAAATAGCAGCTCGGATTGTTTGTTCGAGGTTGTCTACTTTAGCGCTTTGGCTCAAAACTCATTCACAGGGCAGCAGTGGCAAGCAAACTTATTTAACGGGCACCATGTCAAAGTGCCGTCGTAGGGATTTGCGACATTTTATAAGGCCGGCGGCGTGCCAGACCTCAGCCTTCCCCACCCCAGTAACACTGTCACTGCTGGTCCGCGACTGCCCAGTGAGAGCCACAGGGAAGGCAGTATTTATAGGATGTAGTTGCTATGCCACGGCCTGTCAACCAAAATTGGCAGCTCCTGCATGTATAGAGGATAGCTGCACGTGATGCGATAATGACCTGACTGACTAGGTGTTGCAGTATGCAGTTGCTATGCGCTTGCATGCCCTTCAAAAGAAGCAGCTCCAGCACTCATTGCAGGTGATGGGGATTCCAGGGCGAATCCGAAACGTCAGGCTAATGAGGCTCTTGCTCCAGCGGTCGTGTCTGCGGCATCGCAACTGCTTCCTGGAACTCACCTTTTAGCTTCTAGGATACATTCCTGTCTAGGGCTTATTCTGTCTCCATTCATCCAATCATAATCCTGATCACAAGAAACACAAACATGTGCTCGTACACGGCGCAGATGTTCCACAGACAGGGTCTGGTAGATGGGTCAGTATGGAAAACCGGACTGCTCTGGTGAACCACCTTTGCGCAAGCTCGCCTGCAGACAGGGCGACGAAGGTCATCCAGGTTTTCTAGTTTATGGCAGCATTCCTTCTATAGGGACTAGCTTCTGGGGCTTTCCATGCAAAACATAACGGACCTTCAGGGTACACGCTGACTGGCAGATGGGCTGCGAAGGGCATCCTGACAACGTCCTTAATAGGGCCTAACACTTCAAGGCGTACTTCGTCTATCGTCTTGCGCATGGCAGAACACACTGCCACTATGGCTCTGTGCTATTCACTGGAAAGTTCCAGCTGCGTGTGAACCGAAGAGTCTTCTATCAGGGCCAGGTTGGAGCAGGATTAAGAGCGAAAGCATGGCTCTGGGATCTTGACCAAAAGTGAAACAGGTATGCTGAAGATCGATTCTTTCGGAATAGACCACAAATGGACTAGACTGTTTCTTTTCGAAGGAATTATGCTGCAACAGCTTGGAAGATAACTAGCCCAGCGACAATGTGACTAAGGTAGAGAAAGCCAGGTCTCTAATCGGTCCTTGCAAGAGCGAAAAGATTACGGTTTCGGCAGACAGACGTTTCCGATTAGATATATACTCAGCTATGCACAGTGATTAAAGTATGTCACGGTCGAGTACGATGATATGAAGAACAGGCAGTGAGGAGGGGGGAAGCGGGCTTAGGGTGTTAAGACATGCCAGGAACCAGGGACAGTTATGGCCTAGTTCTGCCAGAGGAAAAGGGAAATTTGCCGCTTAGTCGTCGTAACGCGACGTGGCAGAATATGGGCACGCACAGATGGGGCTTACCTTACGGTCGGGGTATTTTGATGATGAATCATCGAAAAATGGTGTTTGCATAAGTTAACTTCTTCAATTTAAGCTAGGTCTCCTTGACAAGCCCTTACTCGAACAGAATAACAATACCCGAAGGTTCGGGGCAGAAACATGATGCCCAGTGATGACTGCCTGCCAAAAATGTTAACAGACTGCTATCCTTGATTTCGATTGAGACTCCGAAACTGCAGGTAGCATGGACAGGGTCACAGTTTCCTACTATAATTAGTTTTTGTACTTTCCTCAGCAAGCAATGTGCGAAACTGAACGAAATTATCCAGGACAAAATTCTTTTATTATCTACTAGCAGGTACACAGGGGAGCGTGGGAAAACCCACTGATGAGCCGAATATCTCGCGCCTGCAGCGAAACGAGCGTGTCTGGGTTTTTAGCTAGTATCCAAGCGCGATAGGTCGAGCAACATTCGCTCAAAGAACAGCGCCGCACTTATGCAAGCGTTCGAAAACAGTAACTCGGGGGTTGACGCAGCCACAAGCGGATGGTCCTAAAGAAAACGTGGATGATCGCCTGAGGTCAAAAACCCCTCGAACAGTTGCCAGTCGGCTGAGAGAACCGTGTGCGTTCTGGTAATATGTCCAAAATCGGATGGGGAAATAGCACAGCATCGTTAGAAGAGAGTGAGACAGAAAAGCTAGCCAAGTATATGTGGGACAGAACTACACACGAAATGGAACTTTTTGCACTGGATACGGTGGATCCAGTAGTTTGGCAGGAATTAAATCTCTTAAAACCAAGGTCTCTACTTACCGTGCCTCATTGATAAACTTGTGAGTGTCCTCCCAGTGCGTCAGCAGGTCGGCCTTATCGTCATCAAAAACACGAATGTTCTTGTAGATGAAGCGGCAAGAGGGGAAGAAGTTGTCCACCTCACGAGTAACATTGATGATGTGCGTGACGTTATTGTGCTGAAGCTCGACCCCATTGGAGGCGTTGAAGCTGCTGCCCAGCAGAAGGTGGTCAAAGATGACGGAGGCGGCGTCCATCTGGCCGTAGATGAGGAGGACTTGATCGGCGATGAACTGACGCTGCTCCTTAAGTGAGATGCCCATCTCTTTTTCCAACATTTCTCGCAGCTGCCAGGCAGAGGCGGGACACAATAATTAAAAAGGTAGGAAGAGGAGGGTATGTGAGTAGTACGAAATGTAAGGAAGCAGAAACGAAAACCGCATCTTCTCCGAGTGTGAGCTCGTTGTTTTTGCCTCCCAAGGTTTACTCTCTTTCTGGTCTTTTTGTACGAAACGGCGTACCAGACGCAGCATTTTTTTTAATGTTTCCACTTAGTCGTCGTTACGCAACGTGGCAGAATATGGACATGCACAGATGGGGCATACCTTACGGTCAGGGCATCTTGATGATGGCGGTGACTTCTGGTGGCTAGATAATCACACCATGATTTGTGGCATGGCCTTAATCATAGTCTATATTTCCGTTTTGCGAATTCTCTGTGAAATTGACTACATTGGGGTTTTGGCGAATTTGAATAACTTATTTGACCCAATCGTCATAAAAGCGGCGGCCGCGGTGGGAGTCGAACCCATGACAGCACGCGCAAGGTTTGAGTATACCCAAATCTTTAAACACGAGGTACCTGGCGCCTCTGCAGACCGTGAGCGGAATCACATTTGTGTCTAGTTACCCGTTCAGCCTACTGCAACACATTGGATTGTGTCAATTAAGGTATAAGAACCTGTCAAAAGCAACAATGAACTAAGTGAGACTGGTAGTCATCTGGTGCTCTAAAAAGACGGCTTAGGAAGTTCTGATTGGAGAGTCAGCATGCAGTAGCGGAATTGGTGGATTCCACACGTTGCAGTAGGCTGGACTGGTAACCAGACCTCATTGTGATGAATCTTACGGTTCCCGGTGGAGCCTTGTCCATGCTGTCGTGGGCTCGAGTCTCACAGCGGCCGCCGCGTTCTTCACATTTGGGTCAAACTAAAATGGACTTCGCTGAGTCGGCCAGCTAGCGTCTGGCAATATGATGATGGCGAGGAAGGAGACGGTTGCGGAAGTGCGAAAAACGGGTCACTCGGTAGATGCGCTGGACCAACACGGGGGCCAAATTAGGGTACGGCTGGCGTTATTATCATTTTTATGTGCTCCCATAACAAATTTCGAAAATTGGAGGAGGGGGGGTGCGCGTGTCAAACATGTTCACGCGTAGGTGCTGACTTATGCCGCATCACCCGTATTGTCATTTATGCTATTGTGGGATATGACAGAACCGCGCCCGACCCCACCTCCGGCCTTCTTGACAATATCTTGACACCGGGCACAGGCGAATAAGGGAGGAAAGTGCGATAGATTCTGTGCAAGTACCCTTATTACTTAAAATTAATTTGCGCACAAGTCACTGTCCCTGCGCCAACCTTCTGTGGAGCACGCGGTGAACATCGTCGGATTACGACGGTCGAACTGATGGGTATTATCGAACGCTGGCACGACTGCCTATAAAGGCTCGAAGTAAAGCAATCTAATTCGAAATCGACTACCTCAACAGCGTAACCGATGAGATAAAAGTCTCACAATGAAGATACAAAGCGACGAGCAGGAGGGGCATGAGCGTGGTCTCAGCCATGTGACGAGAAGCAGGACGTTTACAGCGCCACGCTGTTCGATAAACCCGGGTTTTAACACATGTCGGTTAAGGGGCAGGGTATCCAGCTCTTACGGGGCACGCAGACAGCAGTAGCAACGACTTTTGGAGGTCCAACAAGCGCATTCTATCTTTTTCGTGGTGGCTTTAATTCCTGAAGTTTGAACATATCAGCGGCGTGCAGTCGACCTTAGAAGGATCAGCACTCACTAAAACAGTGAATGGTGTGAGCAAGACGGAGAAGAATGTCGTAGCAGTGCCTGTCGCGATAGCACAGTACAACGCAAAATCAGTCCGAGCGAACACAGTACACGTGAGCCTATCGGAAATTCCGTGTCGCCTGATGGTGAATCACGCGCCAGTCAGTGGTGGGGCGGTGAGGATGTGGACGAACAACACTGACAGCACATCTTCGACCGAAGATGCTCTTTTCGGGCGTCTGACAGGTCACAAAGTAAAAGTTTTCATTACGGTCGGGGCAGTAGAATACGAGTAGCCGCAATTTAGCACAGTGCATGCACATCATCGGTCAAAAAGGAAATGGGTAGAAAAGGGGTGGCGAAGCAGTTCATAAAACGGTAGAGAATATTCGTCTACTACTGACGTTTCCATTTAAGTAGGCATAAAATAATAACACACAACCGCCGCCATCTCCGACGGCACGCACGGGTGCTAGAATTGCCCCCAGAGACGGCGGCGGTTACAAGCATGAAATATCCTATGTCAATTCAATATCTAAACTGCGAGAAAACGGGGCCTGTCTATTCACCTAGCTGCGGGCTACCCCTGGTGTCCATATGAGGCGGATAGTAAAGCGTTCAGCGCCTAGGCGAAATAAATAGGGACAAGGACTGCTAGTGCGACCCCAGCGAACTATCACACGATTCGCCCAACCCGGCAAGAAACACAATGGGGAGGGCTAAGGTTTGGGGTAGATTGGTGTGTAATACGATCTTATTCAATGCTAAAAAACGAGCTCACTGGAACGATGACGGTGGACATAGAAATTTTTTTTATTGCCAACACGCTACTGCCCTTTTCAGTCTTTGCCACCATTCGCGTACTACACGCCTACCTATAAATTGTGTTTGTTTGTAGGGGTTCACAATAGTGGGGTCGCACAAGCAGTGCTCGCCTAAATAGGCCCTCGGATCCGACGAATAAATGATCAGAAACCATGTAGCAGAGATACTTTCAGGTATGACTAGGCAACGATGGCACAAATGAGCGACCGACAAAAAAAGCAGAAGTCGCAGCCATAGTACGGCTGCCTGTACGCGATTTCGCTTGAGCATCCACACCCTACGACGTGGATTGCGTAGCCACCTAAACGAATATGAGTTTTTCTCCAAACGATAAGCCAATCCTAAAGGTCGCAGACTGCATAAAGAGTAACACGCTCAAACGAGACGGGGTAAGAAAATCTTTTGTCCAACCGCTCAAATTTCGTTAATTCATGGAGTCTACACTAACAATACCAACCCCCCTGGTTCATGCACGCTCTTATCTGCTGGCTCCGTTCGAACTAATCGACGCTCTTTATGCATCCACAACAGAAGAGGGCATTTGGTTCACGATTCATATTCCGTTCCTCACCGGAAAAGATGGGCCTGGTAGGCGAAGGTGACGAAATACATGAGAACTAGATGTATGAGAAAGCGCCAGATGTTTTTTTTTTTTTTCCCGCGGTGTGGCCTCATATAACGCATTCCAAGAACTGCTGGCGACGAAGATTAAATTTGGAACGTGGCCAATCAGACCCTTCTTAGACCCTGGAAATGCTTGCAATTATTTATGAATGTCATCAAGTTAAGTGCAATCAACTGCGTGAAGGGGAAGAGAGCGAAGTGACTGGTCATGGTCCTTGTTTTGTTTGTTTGTCCTGCTGCTTTCCACAGAGACATCTGGCCGCACAGTAGTTCAATCTGACGTCACAATGTCGCGAAACAGCCGATAATTGAAGCAAATTTGGACAGCGAGTGAATGCTGCTTGGGTAGGTTCGTCATAGATCTCTTACTTTATCCAGTTTTCAACTCTCATTTTGGTCGAGGAGTTTAAGTAACAAGAGGACCCGCGCACATGGTCCTCTGGCGCCCTTCCTACCCCGACCGCGGCCCAGCTTCACTTTGTACAACATTCCTTCTACTCTAGCACAGTTGTTAAAAGGTCATAAACTATGGTTGTCCAGAAACCGAGGTCATTTTTATCATTAAAACCATTACTGCGCATATCCGCCAAGAGCAGTTGAACCACAAGAAGTCGAGCAGTGGTGAGGCCAGCGTGCACAGGGCGAACGATTGTCAGACTCTTGGCCCACGGTTCCTACGCCAAGGCCACACTGGTGTGCAGTCCACGTTTCAGTGTACTTGAGCAAAGGTGTGCGCTCTGGTGCGACTCGTGTCGCGGCGATCCGAGGGAAAGCAGTGACCTGAGACCGTTTTTGAGACTCACAGAAGGGCCTGCTGACGTGGAAAGCCCGGTTGGCGCATACGGAGAAACGAAAGCGGGTTGACAAACGAACTCTACTCACCATTCCCTCCTGCAGCAAATAAATATTGCGAATGGTGGCAAAAATATAAGGTGAAGGGAATTGGAGTGAAGGGCAGGACAGAGCGATTCTTGAGACCTAAATTGTACTTCTTCAGCGTTTCGAACTATCCGCCGCGGGTATCATCAGGGATAGATTAAAACGTGCGGCTTAGATAGAATTATAGCACCTACACCGGGAGCGATCTTCAATCATGCTAGTGCTGTGTTGTCACAGTGCCCGGAAGGACGGTTGCAGATTGACAGGCCTAGTGACTAATTTATCGCTTCAAGGTTATTCTCCCTACAGTTGTCGTGAGTTCCGGCGACTTGATTGGCCCAGGACAACCATGGGTCCGGATGACTTGTATGTCCGCCTTCCTCCCTAAACAGGACACGAGAACAGGAGCCGCGCACAATGCAGGTGTCTTTGCGACAAGTTCCGGGAAAAAGAGGGTTCGTTTTATGGTTGGAGTTACGGTTAATTTTAGGGGTTAGGTGATCGTTAAGGTAACTTATTGGGGTGAAGTTTAGGGTCTGTGTTATACCAAGGGTAGTGTTGGAGTTATTATTATGGTTACGGTTTACGTTAATTTTGGGCTAGTGTAAGGGCTAGGAGACGGAAATATTTCCCCTTCATTTTGGGTGGGGGGTTCACGTACCCCTGTCATGGCCTTACCCAGCCCATGCGGTCGACAATGAATGCGTGAACTGTCAGCAGAGGGCATCGGTGTGCGTCCTTCTAGTACTGTCAACATACCCGATCACAACCGATAGGACAACGAGCACGTGGCTCAATGGTTACGGCGTTGAGCTTCTAACCAACAGGTCGCGGGTTTGAGCCTCGGGGGTTACACAACCTTGGATTGGGTACGGCTGGCTGGCTGAAGACGACTAATAGACCATAAACGGCCATTCCAGTCCCTCTAAGTCTTAACCCTGACGCCAACCCTAACCCAAATATCCCTATAAAGTGGCGCAAGGATTAGGGTGCGGTCCCTAGTGCTGTGTTTTACCCCGATCTCTCTCTCGTTCTTTATGACTATGAGTAGCTTGCGTCTGAAGACGAAAGACCTCATGAAAAGGGTTTAGAACAGCAAGCTACCTTTACACGACGTTCTTATGTGCAGACAGGGAAATCGCTTAACCAGACGATCATTTTCCCACAAGAAAACTTGGAAAGGTTAAAAGCTGCACTTCGTTGGATGCATGCAGATACAAGAAAGACGAGATATCGTCTAAACTCTCCCCTGAACAGCAGGAAATATTTGTTCTAGTGAGGCAGTAGACTTCAAAGTTGCTTGTTGCAAAAAAACCCTGGTTAAATATAGGCATCCAGCCTATTTCATTCAGTAGTGCAGTAACCCTCTGCGGCCAAAATTTACGAAGCAAACAGTTTCAAAAAAGTCCGTTATAATATCCTTGCACATTGTAAGGTGGAAAACGATTAAAACATGGTCGAATCCCATTCAGTGGTCCCACTATGAGTATTTCAGTTCAGAGAAGAAAAATGGGTGCCTTGCCATCGCACGAAACCTCGAACTGCGCTTATGACGGCATATGTACCTGTGGCCAGGTCAGCTGAGCGCTCTCCTAGATGGTTCTTAAAGTCAGGAAACAAAATCTCAGCCATTTCTAGCAGTAAACGCCCCTGGACATTCCGGCGAAGCAAAAACAACCCTTCGGGGAGTTTTTCGTGCACGCACAGTTCGGGGACACCACTTGACTGTGCAAATTACTTGACCACGTGGTGAACCCAACCTTACCCTGGTACTTTGAACCACGCACACACTCCTGTGTACATTAACGTGCCTTTTTTCTTTTTTTAAAGCTCTTTTTTTAAGTGGTTGTATGTTCTGGGTTACGACCTACATGCTTTTATATTGATTTTTTTAAAGTTATCTGAACGTGCCGATAGGAGGCAGTTGATAAGCCGTCGCAAAAAACGTTAGTAATAATAAATCCTACTGTTAGCGTTTCTTTTAAATATTTATTGGGAACAACACGCTTCAGGGTTCACTTATAACTATTACTAAGAACGAATTTCACAACCAGTTAGTGTGCGCGCGCGCGTGTGTGAGGGTGTATACGACAGGCCTGCAAAGGACAAGGTGGAAAATCCGTGCGGCATATGCAGGGATGGAATATTTTGGTCTTCTAAAACATTCAAAAAATGCAGTCAACGGGTGGGATCGCATCAGCAATTTAGGATGGAACAGACAGGCATACTACCTACAAATTTGACCACTCAACTTATGGACTTCGTTAATACAAACGGATAAGCCAAAAGTATTATTTCTCGACGCTGTAAATCTAACCTGCAAAACGGTGACATCCTCAAGGTCCACGGAAGACATCAGCATTTGTAGTCTTGTCCGGATATTGGCTTGCAGAATTTGCGTTCTCTTTCTGCATAACGAGACATAAAACAGAACGATTAAGGCGAAGTGCCATGGGTGACGGCGAATGATAAAAAAGGCTGTGCAAAACACAAAATTCATATCATGGGGGAAGGGGGGGAGGGTGTTGGTGCAGAGCCACAAATTATAACCCGCCATAAAGCAGTATATGTTAATAGGCAACCCGAGAACCGAAATGACTCGAGCTGCTGCACTCCGAGCACTCGTAGGATTTTAACGAGGGTAAGGACTCGGTAAGAGAAGACGGTGAATAATCTAACATGTGGTAGGATTTGGAATAAAATGGGTGAAACATATCTGGCCTATGCGCGTGCTGTTTTAAGAGACGAGAGAGAGAGAGAGACCCTGGATGACTTGGAGCCGAACTGTTTCAAGAGTTGACCTCGTCAATAAATGGGCTTTCTGGACGATCCAGACGCGTAAAATCCGATGACAGTTAAGAGTGGATAGACTGGCTCTGTTAAGGTTTGTTTTGACCAGTTTTAATGCTTGGTAATGTTTATGTAAAAATGGGGTACTTAAAGAGGGTAAATGCTCTGGTGACTGTGTATATGAAGAAGGGAAGACAGTGATCCGAAAAGCCAACTCAGAGACAATTGAAAATCCCTCACAAGCAGTCGACAATGGACTGCGTCGCCGTTGTACTAGACAAAAAGAGGTCTTACATGTTCATGAAATGCGTGGAGGGCCCCTAAATGGGCCACGTGGTAGATGCGTTGGACCAACACGGGGGTCACATCAGGGCACGGTAGGCGTTATTCGGGTTGCACTCCCAAATGCCGAACATGGGGGTATGGGGGCACGCCTAGGGGCCCCAGTCGCACCAGCCAACTTCGCCCTCTCCCGCCTCCGGTCTTCTTGACTCTGACTTGACACCGCGCTCAGATGGGGGAGGAGGAGAGAGTGCGGTAGGTGCATCGCGAGTCTCCTATCACTTGAAACTAAATCACGCGCAAGTCACCGTACCTGCACCATCCTTCTGTGGAGCGTACGGTGGACATCGTCAGACTACGACGGCCGAACTGTCGTGTGGTGTGGCCCGGGTTTCCAGGTACCCCCTGCGTTTTGGGTGAAACATTGAACCGTAAAGCCACAACAGTAGGTTAGGGCGAGCAACCTTCGTCATGTTTTAAGAGCGCTGCAAATAGCAACCGTTGTACTGGCAAGTGAGTTGCTGAAATCTAAAACGATTCAACACCTGAAAGTATCATCGCTTTTTGGTCCATGATTGTCTTTTTGTCAGACCCGAGAGTGCGTACACATTTTCGGAAGTTGGCTTTCCATGAAAGCCACTACACAAAGGGCCACCTGTCGACGAGTCGGGCAGCCAGCAGCTACGCTAAAAGGTAACTTTGGTCTTTCTGGTCGACCGGGTCGGGCATACCTTGGTGCGTGAGGAGGAGGGGGCAAGGAGTGATGTCCGTACCCGGTAGTTCGAATGTCAATACAGAGGCACACATTCTCCTAGCAATTCAGGTCATTTTTCGTTATAAGAAGTTGATTCCCAAAAAAATCGTCGCATGGAAAAAGGTGCCCAATTGATAAAATAAGGTAGTCCACCTTTGGACCGATGGTCCGAACTGCAATGTGACCCCTAGGGATCCGAGATCCATGACCTCTTCATCTTGCTGGACCCCTGACTCGTGTGATCGTAGGTGGTACGTCTGGGCAGCTTGGTCAGCTGCGCCCACGCCAGCTTCCATGCGTTCACACCTTGTTTTGCCCCTGAAATGCGGTGTGTTCAAACAGAGAACGTAGTAGGTTCATCGAAGGATCGCTTCACTGAAAACGAATCCGTGCGTAAGGCGCCACGGCTCGTCTCCCCGGGCAGTGATCGACTGCAATCCATCTGTCGTAATCTACTAACATTCGCAGGCTAACCAAAGGTGCTGAAGCAGTCAAAAGCATCAGCGTAAAACGAATAATTAAATTATTGTCGAAGAAATAGACACGCATCGGTCACTTAGCGGTGACGTTTGTAAAATTAAAGAGTTCTGAACCAGGTAATAACTAACCAGTGTGAATTTTCGCGAAGACCAGATTTTCACACCCGTTCTAAAAAGGAACTATTTTTTAAAAAGCAGGCGACTTCATTTAAGTATCGAAAATAAACGGGTAACTGTCTAACACCCCGATGACGACTTTTACCCAAGTGACCTTTGGTCGAAACTAAAATGTTATCAGGTTCAACAATATTTCAAGACCACTTCATCAATTTATTATAACTGACTGCCTTATCAAAGAACGCTTTTCCAAGCGATTTAATGCGTCTGTATGTAGAAAAAAAAGCAAATTTCGCTTAGCCACTTGTCAAAAACGTGAAGGAAGCGCGCTCCATGAGTACATGAGGAGAGCCGTTTTGACAGAGGTAATTTCTAACCGTAGGTCATAAAGAGAATGGGGTTGCCATAGCAGCAAGATAGTTTTTACGGATGGCAGACATAGCTTTCTGCTGGCTGTGCTACGAGATAAACGGATGCGAAAGCAGAAGGCGGGAATATGACAGATTATCGAACCTGGGGAACGAGATAGGGCTAAACGCGACCTGTTCCTGCAGAGGGAGAGAGAGACGACTGGTAACTAAGTACTGGAACTAATTCCTCACCTGAAGCGACATTATGTAACAAATATCACATACAAGGAGCAAGAGGGATAAATGTATAGAAGGGAAAAGGAACCCTGGGATTTTCATGCTCAGTATGCTCGTTATATTGGACACTTAAAGAAATATAGCCGCCAAATGCTGGCTCGGAGACGTACTCAAACTGTGCGCTGGAGCGCCCTCTTGATGTTAGAAAAACATGCAGCCATTGTCATACGATGAGTGGTACCGGTAATGCCTGAACAAGACTAGTAACTAAGGCGGACACTGTTTTTTGCAAGAATGAGGGTAGTGGTGGTGGTGGTGGTGGTGGTGGGAGGAGTAGGATGAGGCATTAAAATGAGAACCTGAGGCAAAGATCAGAGAAAGGGACAGAAGAGACAACTACTCACATATAAACAGATACCATTTGACAATCATGCTCTGCAGTCGGCCTACAGAAGTAGGTTCAGAAAAGTTTTCAATATCAACAGTAATACTGTGTTTAAATCAACGCTCCTGATGAATAACAAAGAAAGCTAGGGCCCAAGGGACAGGTTAAAATGACAGTACGTGTGAAGAGATGCAGAAGTGGGTTTTCTTTTGGAACAAGGCATGCGTTTAAGGTCAGCGCATCTGACAAATCACACTTTCAGGTTTTCATTTAAACGCATAACCTGACGTTGTTGCTGAAGATCACACCACACGCCAGGGTCAAGATGGAACAGAGAGTGACTGATATAAAACCAAAAACGCGTAAATTACAAAAAATGGGTTCTTTCGATTTCATTCTCAAGAAAGACAGCACTCAGCGACGACATTAAAGGAAGATGCAGTTAAGGACTCCTCTATTATTTTGCATATGTTTACATCTTTATCCAGGTAATGGGGTATCGCAAAAGACAAAGGAGACCGTAATGATCCTTGCTGAGTAATTACACACCATCAACCGGCTACACCCAATGCCAGGTGCGGAGCACCTGAAATTCGAACCCGGGATCATTTATCTTTGAGTCAAACGCTCTGCCATTGAGCTAAGAGTCCACTATCCTGTCGGTCGCGATTGGGAATATTATTTATGATGAAGTGGCGCTCACCGATCAGATTAAATGCCTTTCAGGCTCAATCTACAGGTCAGCACCTCAAAACCATCAATCCATAACGATATAATGCAACCTATCTTTTATAGGGTTAGTGCCTGTGACTTTTCCGCTCTTCCGTATCCAAGCATGCGAGTCGCATTACCGACATTCAGCTTGGTCGACTGCGGACTGTTGCGAACAAACCGAAGATTTCATAGTAAATTTCGTATTTTAGAAGAGCCTTCGCCTACTTTTTTCCTTGTATGCCCAACACCGGAAGACCTTGTCTATGGGCCGAAAAGATCTATTAAAGAATTACGAATATGGTTTACAAAATAATTGCAGAAGTTTATTTCCCATATTAAATTGCACTATAGTAGGCGAGGAATCCGAGCATGCGCTTTGGATAAACTGTCCAATAGATGCAAGCGCTGAACGTTCATTAGCAATAGAGGATTCCCTACAGTAAGGGGCGTTACAGGCTTAAGTTGAAAGGCGTAGAAACAAATGCAAGGCAAAGGTGAACGACTAGATTAATCCTGGGTAACATTCTTAGAAAATTAGCCTAGAAGATAGTGAGTAGATAAAGTATAATGCAGGCATGATCGAATCTAAGTGATATGCTGTTTTAAAAGGTTACAAGTACCCCAGAGGAATGAATATACGCTGGATCTAACAGAAATAACTGTTGAGCCGAAACCACGGTACTAACCTATGAGCTAAAAACGGGATAGATAACAGATGGTTGGGCAGCAGCTTCATATGTAATGGCAAAAAATATTAATTTAAATGAAAAGCAAAATTTTGGGAAACGGTTACTTACTCGTCATCATCTACACTATCGCTTAATTCAACTGGCTGCGGAGTCGCCCGTCCCATTTCTTCAATGTCCTCCATTTTATTCCATTCGTACAACTTTTGCGGATCCGAAAAGGCGAGGGAGGAATAATAGGTGAGCCAGGTGTGAGTGAGACCTCGCGCATGATATGCATTCATCTGGGCTACTCTGCAGGCGATCATAATTGCTTGATGCGCTGCCCATAGGGCCTGGACAGAGATGGGTTTGAAGAGGTACACAGCGGTCTTTGTGACAAGTTTGAATCCACTAAACGAGAAAATAATGACAATGGTGATTTTCAGAGGAGGAAATAAACATTTCTGTAACTAATTCAATCCTGTGGATAAAAGACAATTCGGAAAATTCAGCCGGAATGAATGAAATAAAATGAAGAAACGGGCAGAGTTCGACATACCCATCACCATCGAGTTTTATAACCATGTCTTGGAGGATAGGGAGAACAAGACCAACTGTCACCTCACCACTGTGAACATCGACTCCAAGGATTATGGATTCCTCGTGGCCCAGGTTGCCGACTGTGGAGATAATTGCCAAATAACGATGCCAAAACGGACGGGGGGCTGGGTTTTCTAGTTTTACGATCTACAAAGAGAGTTAAGGCCGCCAAGGATTAACGTACCAGCTTTATGTAATCTTCAAAGCGGAGTATAGACAGGATCTTCTTAAGGTGCTCATGAAGATTGTCTAGCAGGATGCAAGTTAATTGAGACAAATTGCAAACCAGTAGTTTTCACTACGCTCGTCCGCCGCTGAGACTTCACATTAAGGGTGACGGCACTTGTCTTGCACATAAAGAAGTCCTCACTGTGACTAAAATGATGAAAATGAGAACAAGAATATGTTTAGATGGTAATAAAATACATTCAGTGAAGCGTAAAGCTGGGACAGCTAAATGAAACGCGCGAAAAAATATGTAAACTTTTGTCAAGATGGTATTATGTTCGCAATCAGTCCTAAAATATACATTCATTTAGATGTAACGTTTTAGAAACCTCTGAAACCGTGGAGAAGCTACGTTTGGAAAGCTGACGAAGATAAACTTTGCTCCAGGACAGCGATTTGGCTCGAAAACTTTTAATTCTCATCAAAATCTACCGACAAACGCAACCCTACAGGATGCACAAAGTGCAAGATTTTAGTTCCACTGAAATCATGTATAATAGTAGCCGAAATTCAATATCCCATATTTGACGACGAGGTGACTGTCATAATTAGGTATAAAACCGATTTTGCTAAAGCACGACTGATCTAATCAGCAGAAGGAATATCTTATGGAGAAAAGGCAGTGAATCTCGGTCAATCCTCCCGAAAATCGTCTAATGCGCGCCTGTGGTATGCTATCGGATCATGTTCCGTGACGTAAGTACGAAAACGAAATTCGTGGAATATTGTTGAAATCCATCTTGAATGAAAGGAGCGGTAAAATTATCAGGAATGAGGTTTAAATAAATAGAACGTGACTATTCCAGTCATCACTATGGGAAGACGGCGATGGCAGACGTGCCTCTGCCTTAAATGGTCAGTATTTTTGATAAGGAGAGAAATCCAGCGGCGTCGTTTGTTCATCGTCATAAGCAGACTATTTTTATCCGGTGTACTCCTGTAATATTCGCAGTTAAGGTAAAGTGGCGTATTGCCTGTCCAAAATGGAGGACATCTTCCCAGTATTTTTTTTCCTGAATGAGGACATAGGACAGTCCCTGGTGCAAGTAGATGAAACATTTGCCCCAACATTTAGACCAACTTTACTAACGATTTCCACTGTGTGCCGCGTAGCATTCCAGGCGCAGACGGTGAATTGCTCGTGAATTAGTTTATATCGATAGCACACGTGCACAGTATCTTCCGCACTCTCTCCCCCTTTATTCACCTGGACGAAGTGACCAGAAGACCGAATACAAGATCACGTGCAGGTGGCTGGCGCGGCGCGTGTCTGCACTTAGTTGTGGTATCACTTCCCCCATACATCGTTTGGTATGGGTGCACATCCCCACTAACGCCTCATATGCCCTGATCTGGCATCCGAGTTGGTCCAACGCAGTCAGTACATGGCTCATTGTAGAGTTCGAGCATTTAGTTGGTGAAAATTCGAGTCAGTTACTTGTTTGAAAAAAATGACACTGGTTAAGCTATTTGTTTAGGTGAAGCTTCAGTGACTCCCCTGCATTTAAACTGACGGCATTTGTCTGATAGCAAATTATCTGTCACGAGAGTTGATAAATGTCAACTTGTGCTTTGACCTCAAGGTGATATAATTTCATATTAATAAACGCAAAAGAGAAAAATACTCTAGGAGACCAAATAATTTGCATATACAGATAGACAAAAACAAAGACTGCGATCTAGGCATTAAACATAAACATGGGAGCCACCACAAGATGATTTTTTCATAAGCCGATTGGTTCGACCTGGAAAAATGTGTTCCTGTACACTAGAAGTATTGACAAACTTCTCCTAGAGAGCAATACGAGAGTGCGTTGGCACATGGTAGGTGGTCTGTACTTAAGGGGCTGCGTGACCCAGATAGCATAACAAGAACGATAATTGCACTTCCGCAAGAGCAATGGGCAGTTGAGTAGCATTCTGTACTCCGGCTGAGCCGGCAGCCCCTGATCAAGTAAGTCATGTCGATGCCTAGCGATCTCCCTTCAAGATAAGTTCCACAGGTCACAGGTTCAGGTATTTCCCAGCCTTATAAACCAGCGATTTCGATCATGATACGCCTGGGCTGGGTGAAACAGCTCCGATATGTCGGAGCATTTGTAACGCACCAAGAGACTGAACAGGTTGTTTAAGTGGATTGAAGACGGATTTAGGTGCGAACCCAGGATGGGGTCGGAGTGATCGAATGTCGGTAAAGATGCTGGTGCCCCTTCCACTTTCAAACGCTGACCCCCGTCCCCACGGTTATCGTCGCCACATATCGTATCGTTGTCTTCCGCTCGATGTCAGCATCCCCTGGTCCCGACCCTGTAGTTGCCCACACTGTTGCACTGTCTAGCGGTTATCCAACGGACATGACAGAAATCCTTCCACTCCATACGGGAAATATCTACATTTAACGCTCCCTTCCTTGTTTTTTTATTATACTCTTTCATACATTTATATTATTCTTATTATTAGAACCCATTTCCGGCATTTCTGTCGTTTCTTCTAAGGACCGTTGTGTTTGAGTGATCGGCATGGCGCTAAGAGACACCATTCACTACACGCAGCAAATAATAACGACTACAGGCGCGTGACTCGCCCTTATGTGTGCTAACCTCGAAGTCCTCGGCCACTATGCATGCATGAAAAATTGTGTGGTAAATAGAGGCCATTGGTTAACTCAAGTATCAAAGCAATTTTACATGTAAACCTTTGTGGCAGTCGATATAAGTATAAAAAATTAACGGGAATTGAAGCAAATATCAAAATTAAACAGAAAATAATGTTGGGCAAAATTTTTAGCATACTACTATACATAATCACATACCTGCTCTTCGAACACGATTCGGAAAAAACCGCGACCTCGTCATCTTTAGCAAATGGATCTTCATTGTCCTGAAAATCAAGGGAACTGCAAGAAAATTACCTGGTCTTGAGAGACGAGAGACCTCCCTATCGTTATCAAAGACATTTCAATAATATCCTAACTAGCCGCGCTTCCAAAGATTAGTTTAAACAAATGATCTTCACGGTGTAGCAAAAATATATTATGATTTTACTATCTTAAGCAGGATCTTGGTATGATGTCTGGTTCTTTACTGTTTTATGTTTTTCTGAATTAAGCGTGGGAGCAAGAGCAGCCTGCGTGGCATGGGACACGGGCATGAGGAGACTGTGACTTGGGGCGGGCGTTGGCGGGCATGGGCGGGACGGACGAAATGAGGACTGCGCATTTTTGCGGAAAGGAACTTCAGGTCGTTAGGGCAGTGGGAGGGCTGAATGGGCAGGGTGGGACTGGAATTTGTGATGTCAGGGCGTAAGTTGGGAGATGGTACAGGAACTGGGGACGGGCGGAAGGGTTGGGAGAGCGAGGTAGAACATGGTCGTAGGCGTGAGAAAACATAAGAGGTGACTGACGCGCTCCTCATCATCAGCTGCACATACCTGCAGTTTGCTGGAGAAGTATAGGGCGGAATCCAAAGGGAAAGCAGTTGGAAGCAAGAGTGAGATGTTTTAAGGGCTGACGGCGGTTGGTTCAAATTTGAAGATAAGTGAATTCTCAAATTTTCAACTGATTTCTACGTTTCCTGTAGAAAATATTAGCTTAATTTTTGACAATTAATTGTATTTCTACCTCATCATCAGCTGCACATACCTGCAGTTATTGCAATTGCAAAAGGGAGAAATATAGAGTTTTTAAACTTTTTCACCCTACATAGCCTCATTAAAGTTCTCGCAGATTTACGTCAAAACGACGGAATCTAAAGGCTAATTCTAGAAATAAAGTTGAAAAATTGTAAGTTTACCTTATTTCCAGCGAAGAATAATTTTTAGTAACTGGTATACCAGTTGATATAATTTTTCATCCTGCATAACCTCTTCGCTAATTCTATTTTCAGTTTAAACTCGTTACCTAGCAGATATTTGCTTGCAGTGACTTGCTTAAAATATTAAATCTTTTATTCCGCAAAACGTTACTAGTAACAATTTTCCTTCGTATTATTGATTTGAAAAGTACTTATATTTTAAAACCAATATGAAACCCCAGTCAGTACTTAGACGCAAACATCCTCTTCTCGTGAAACTTCCACTAGAACAACCCACCTTAAGCATGAAGAAATTAGATCTTGACGCCCTGGAAAACTTTAATACCTTTATGTCTTAATATGGTTCTCTCTTCACGATCCTTAGGACCATTTTTGAGGGAAAGTTGTCTTCACTCACTTCTCAACAATGCGTGAAACTAGAGCCTTTTATAAACATGGTCAGTACTGAGTCACTTGACCGACATAAGAGAAGTTTCAATTTTCTTTTAAAAAACGTTCCCAAGAGTAAAATCCCTCTGGATGTTGCATTTCATTTCCTTTACTCGTGTGGCTTTAACTTTAAAGTCGCTGAAGCTAAAAGGTTATCTTCCCGTAGTAAAAACCCTCCTATTCTGGTCAAACTTTTTTCAGCGATTGAAGTTGACCTTATTTTCTCTAGACATGAGCACTCAGCTCAATATTTGAAAAAAACAAGTTGTTTATCTGTAGGGATAAAACCTCAATGGAACGTCGGGTTTCACCCTCATTAGCAAACAAGAAGCCTTGGTCTACACCTTCAATACCAAAAAGTTATCTCAGAGGTTTGTCCTGAAGCTAAAAGCAAGCCCACGGCCCTCCGGATCGACAGGAATTTCGATTCCAGCTGAATCTTCACCCGTTAACCTTGTTTCTGGTTTGAGGGTAAATTGTGTCAACTCCACTTCTTTCTCATCCCAAGCAAACCATGCCGGCTATACCTGCCAAATCTACTAACCCTAAGAAAACTCCTAGTTAATCTAAAATCTGTGGCTAATCCAGGCTTTAAGATCAGCAATGGCATTACCGATGGGAAACCTGCTAACCCCTCAGCATCTACAACAGCTGCGAACGCTAACGTTAGCATCTTTCCCAACCCAAAAAAATTGTCCGAAATCCACAAATATTTAAGGCTTCTAATTATGCTACCAGTTTTTTTCGAAATCAATTATTCCTTTTTCAAATGCTCGTTTTTCCGCCAATTTTTCGCTAACATCCCTCAAAAATCTCATTTCTATGCCACCCTCTATCTTTCAAACGCCACAATATAGCCGTCCCTTCCAAGGTTTTTCAACCAAATATGCCGCTGTACAATAATGTCAGTTCTCTTAACAGTAACATTTCGACAAATTGCAGACCAGAGCAATTTTTTCAACCCTTTGTTTCTTCTCTCCAGTTTTCTTCTCCGCCACCAAATCTTCCTTTTTATAAATACTGACGAGCGTAACCGGCAGCTCAGGAATACGCTCAGCTTAGTTTCACTCAATGCGAGGTCAGTTGTAAATAAGATGGCTGAGCTTAGAACAGTAGCCTTTGAGCTTGATCCAGATGTGCTGTGCATCACTGAATCCTGGGCTCACTCTCTTATTTCTGACTCGACGCTTGCTATAGATAATTTCAATTTTGTACCGACAAGACCGCGCTGAAAAACGTGGCGGTGGTTGCCTCCTTTATATTAAGTCATCCTTTGTACATTTCCTTTTCATCTGAACATTTCGTCTTTTTTTCTGGAAATGTATGCTTTGCTTCAGTCATCCTCCCGCACAATAAAAAAGCGGTAATTGCCTGTGTATATAATCTTCCGTGTTTTTCTGGCAATGAAAGCGAGCTCTGTGAACTATTTTAAAAAGTTGCAGACACTCAGTTTGATGTCAAAATAATCGTAGGCGATTTTAATCTGCCAGACATTGACTGGCAGGCCAATTCCTCTCCGCCTAAACATCAGAAATTGGTCGATACTATTAACTTTACAAACATGTCCCAACTGGTCAGATCAGTTACTAGAAACGACAAAATTTTAGATTTAATTTTTACAAACGATGTTCACCCTCTCTTTATGAATTTCCATCATGATCTATTTACAAGTGATCACGCAATAATTCACTGTTGTTTTCCAATTCCCCTTCTTACGAAGCCTGAGTTTAAATGCAATAACCTCGACTTTGCTAACATAAACCATGAAACAGTAAATAATTTCGTAAGCACTCTAGATTGGCATAGCATTTTCTCAATCAACGATCTAAATATTTTCCGTGAGCTATTGCAGAGCCTCACAGAAAAAATCCAGTCTTTTATCCCGTTTAAGATTTTTAATTCACATTCAGCTTCTTCTACTGTTCCGCATTTTCTCCAGAACAGACTTATAAAATTACGAAAAGCAACTTAAAGATTCATCTAAAAAGCTCTTTGTCAGTTCATTTAAGGATTGCACAAATATTTGAATTAGCATCGAGAATAAGGCTCGCGCGAGATAAGCGTAGGGAGTCTCGGGCACTAAGTGATGCCAATTCATCCAAATCTGTTGCTCAAATCTTTTCATGTTCGGTCATCGGCTAAGCGTCTGAATGTAACTCCGCCCTTACTCGACTGTAACAGAAAATTTGTTGCAGATGATTTGGGCAAAGCAGAATTGTTAAACTCGTTTTTTTGCCAACCACTTTACCACTGAAACTAGCCCCACTCCGACAATTCCTCTGCTTTCAAATTCACTTCTAACAACTATTAATTTCTCGCCTTCATGTATTCAAAAGAAATAGCTCGCTAAAAATTCACATTCAGTTGGAACTGATAACATTCCAAACTCACTTATTAAACAGTTAAAGGGATTTTCCACCTTTACTAAGCAAATTATACTCAGTATTTCTCGTAAAATGGTTTCTTCCCCGATTATTGGAAAACTTCTATTATAATACCAGTTTTTAAATCTGGTTCCCGCTCGGACATTCATAACTATCGCGGTGTTCATAAAACGCCCTCTCTTGCTAAACTCTTCGAAAAACTAATTGCAAAACAAATCACGGATTTTTGCATAAGCAATAAAATTATCAACTTTATCCCAACACGGCTTCTTACCGGACCGTTCTTGTGAAACCTGCCACATGTCTTTTTCTAAAATCTACTAACCTCTCTTCGTAATGATCATCTATCTGTAGTAGTTATCTATTTTTGATCTTAGTAAGGCATTCGATAAGGTGCCTCATAAACGACTTCTAGCTAAACTAGAAGCTATAGAATTCCGTAGTCCCCTTACTGACTTTATTAGATCATACCTAAATGATCGAAAACAAAACGTTTTTAGTAGGGTCCTCATACTCAAGTCCTACCCCGATTGTCAGTGGTGTCCTTCAAGGTACCGTATTAGGTCCTTTGTTGTTCTTACTGTATATAAATGATATTTCATCGATAGTTAAACATTCTCAATCTTTTTATTTATGCTGATGATCTCAAATGCGTTTTATTCTTTCTCTAACTCTACAACCGAACGGTGCCTAGAACAAATTCATTCAGACTTAGACGCTCTTTTCGGCCTGGAGCTCCACATGGCTAATGGAGTTCTCACCTACTAAGTGTCGCTACATGAGTTTTGGGCCTGTAAGGCTGCCGCAACCTCTTATCTGTGAAGGTTGCCATATGATTGAATGTTCCTCCATCAAGGACTTGGGCTTAAGCTACACCAATAAATTAGATCTTTCGCCTCATGCCGATAGAATTACGGCCAAAGCTGCTCAGATTTGCGGCTTTATTTCTTATAATTTCTTCCTTCCTGAAATTAAATTAAGACTTTATCGTATGTTTGTACTTCCCATTCTTGAATTTTGCTGTCCTTTCTTCGGTTTGATGAACGAATCTAGCCGTTCAAAAATTGAAAAATGTTCAAAGAAATTTCACCAAAAAAACTCCTATATCCGACTCTTTTTAACTACTTCCTACTCAACAAGATGCCAGCTAAACGAAGCTAAAATTTCTTTGGGTCAGGAGACTTGAAGCAGGCTTTTTGTCTCCTTTTTTTCGTCTTAATAATAGTTCAACTCTCCCCAAGCTTTCTGTCATTACCTCCGTTAGTCTTCCTTATAACCTAAGAAATTCTGAACTAATTATACCTCCCCCTGCATCCTCCACGTGTAAACGCTCTCTCTTCTTTGCTTCTAGGGTATAGTTTTTCTTTGGAATAACTTGCCAATTGAAATAAGGTCGTTACTAGTCTATCTGCATTCAAGCGAAGACTGCACATTTATCTAAACACTGATTGTATTAACCTTTTATTTTCCTCATCTTTTCCCAGTGGCTTTCCCCATGACTCGGAGAAAGGACCATCGGGAATTTGAGTAACCCTCTTGAAACTATATTTACGCTACCTGGAGACGCCCATGAACTATAATGTCTCCTTATATCACCCGTCCTCCAAACGATGACGTAATTCGGACGTACAAATTCGGTGGTCCACAGTCTTAAATGCTGCGGTTTCTTTTGGATACTAACCATCATCAGAATTCAATTCTGGATCCTATGATGCTGAGGGACTTAAGTTCATTGACGCATTTTTCGTGAGATTCTGTTTCATACGCCTAAGTGATCAAGAACGAATCACCTCGACGTTTTCATTATCTCATTCTGAAATGCTACTGCAGTATTACCCTAGTCTACCACCTGACTATTTTTTTCCTAAGCAGTTTTTATCCTACCTTCTATTCGAAAAATGAAGGCCTATTGAACTCTGCCTCCATTTTCATGGTAGGAGTTTTTCACTGCCTATTTTTCTAGTTCACCATTAATTTTAAAAACATTGCTAACTGTTGACATAGCAGGACAATTTATGAATTTGTACATTTTATCTGCACACATTGTCATAACTTTATTTCGTTACTAATGTTTGCTTAAACAGTACCTTCCCGGTGCTAACCAAATATAAATTCTAAATTCTATAATGCTGAGGATTCTTCCCTGCCCCAGGATTGATCTCAACTGGAATTGCTCGCCTCGATCTTTGCTGATTTCTGAAACTCACGCCAGCTGTGTGCTCCCTGCATCTGCTCTTAATCGCACAAGGGGCTCAAACCAAAGGCTGAGTCCTTATATTCTCATTTTCTTATTGTTTAATATCCTAACTGACTCTGTTAATATTGTGGCGATTCTAACATCAATTGCATTTGCTTTGTATCCCCATAAGTATACAAAACGCAGGTGCCTTAAGTGTATTGCCACGAAAAATTGTTCAACGACCTTATTTCGCACATGCACCGAAAAATGGTGTAGAACCGTCCTTCGACGCCTCTAACCATTCGGCCATTCGGAAACACGAAGGACCAATGGCGAGGCTCATCTCCAAATAAGAAACGGACAAATAGTTCAAGTGAAAAGAGCCTTTCTTTGGCCGAAGGCATTCATTCTGACAGCCTAACTGTCCCTTCTCAGAAACCAAAAACGTGCGCGCTTAAATTATTCGTATTAAATGCCAGATCTCTGCTTAATAAGATGCCTTTGCTCCAGACTCTGGTTTTCATCCACCGCCCCGACATTTTAATAGTTACAGAGACTTGGGCAACACCCTGTGTTTCCAAACCTGAACTCAATATTCCAGGGTACGATTATATTCGTAACGATCGACACGAGGGCCGTGGCGGAGGAAGCTGCCTCTATATTAAGCAGCCACTTACCTTTCTGCCGTTGGATTATCGACAATTTACCGCGGTATAAATAAATAGGTTTATTGATTTGGCACTGCTTGGCGCCGTCAAATCCTTAGAAATCAGGAAAAAACCTAAAACAAACTCCTCTTTTCATTAAACACTTAAGCTTTGGTATGTTTGTTTGCTTAAATAGCAGTGTTGAAATGACGAGTTTGTTTTAAGTAAAAA
>WEDG01004761.1:0-43003 GCA_017591395.1 Schistocephalus solidus | reverse complement strand
TCTTGACTCACAAACAGGCTCACATCCATAGAAAGCTGGAAGAAATCATTTGAATAGGGTTTGTCAGTCGATGCGTTCTACATTGACTTGAGAAAAGCCTTTGACAGGGTTCTACAGAGAGGTTTCATCTTTAAGCTGCGTGAAATGGGTATGACTGGCAACCTACTAAAATTTTTTGCTGACTTTTGCACAAGCAGACGCTTAGTCTCACTGGAAAACTGCTCATATTGGAGTTCCGCAGGGGAGCGTTCTGGGTCCCATTTCGTTTCTGATATACGTGAATGGCTGCCTTTGATTGTCTTAAATGCGAGGAGGTAATGTTCGCTGACGATCTGTAGTTATGGAATTCGATTGAAAAGTTGGAAGATGCCCTAAACATACCAAATAACTTAGATGGCTTGCAAACATGGTGTAATGAGTGGCTGCTGAACTTTAATTTAAACAAATGCCAAATAATCCGACTGCGGTTTAGTTACAGAAAGATTATGAGGTTTGAATATCAGTACATTATCAGTGGTAATCAAATCGAGGAGGTAATATTTCTAAAGGACTTGGGTATGTAGATAACACCCACACTCAAACCATCGTCGCACTGTGCAAATATAGCAAAGAAAGCTATGTGTATCTTAGGAGCGATCAGGAGATCCTGCGTTAATTTTGATGAAGAGCTTTCTGGGCGAGGGGTTTGGAACATTTACCCGGCCGGTGTTGTAATATTGCATTCAGGCGTGGCACTCTGGACGAAAAATGACTACGCTCTGTTGGAGAAAGTTCAACGGAGGGTGACGAAAAATAGTCAGTGCCTACCCTATAAGGGCCGACTTGAAAGACTTAAATTGTTTCCTCTCTCTTTTACAGGCAAAACCAGGGGATGGGAACTTAGTCTTCAACCATTTCAGAGGAGTTGATTGTGCTCTTCAGATGATCAGCTTTTTTGAATTGGCAAACATGAAAAATCTGCGAGGTCACAAATACAAACTGAAGAGAAGCCCCGCCAAACTTGAAGTGCGGGCCAAATTCTTCTTCCAATAGGTGATTGAAGAATGGAACAAATTGCCAACTTTGGTTGTTCAGACGAAAGCGTTGAAATGTTTAAAAGAAGACTTGATGAATTTTACTTTATGGACATATTTATTTTTTTCCAGTTTACAGGCAAGGACAAAAGAGATATGCATTCAAGGGTCGATCAGAAAGTGAAAAAATCCTGATCATTCTTTCAAGTGTTTTCGGAGAAACAACTGCACCTTATTTAGTAATTAAATTTCAGGACAGTGAAGTGTTGACACAGGCGAATGGAATAGTATTTCTCCTTTCAGTGTAATTGATTTGTAATTCTGCAACAACAGGTATGTTGACGATTGGCTGCTCGCTGTCAACTGCGGAATAAGCTGATTTAGTACTGCAAATCCAGCAATATTGCCCACAGCAAAGGATTCAGAGTCCATGAATGCCATCAGAACGGAAGAAAGCATCCATCGAGTCAGCACCCAAAATCCGTGAAAGGTTCTCCTGAATGTAGAAAACCAGTGACAGCTCTCGATAACAAACGATAACGTTGCTAAATTTTGATACTTAGGGGTAATTTATTCCAAATTGCTCTAGCGTTTACCGAAAAAAACCTGACGGTATCTAATGGTGCGGGCCAAAGGAAGAAATAAAAATACATCTCGATGACTGGTGCACCGAGAGTGTTCGAGCTGTTTTAGAGTTGTAAGGGAATCAAAGGTTCAACTGTTTAAAAGTTTTAACAGTAAAAATAGTCCTTTCTGAAATCTGCGAAGCCACAATGTGTCGAGGCTTGTAAGCTCACACTGTTGTTGGGTGAACAGGTTTCTGTGTTCTGAAGAAAATATTCTTTTAGAAAAGAAGTGCTGGACTGATTCTATCATCTTCCGTTCACTAGCGTGCAGCAGGCTAAATAGGAACGAGCAGTATTCCAGACTATTTCTGACATACATTTTATAAAGGCTGATTCTTATATTGATGGTTTTGAAATTTCTGAGAGTTAACCCAATAGTTTGGTGTGCTTTCAAGGCAATCAGGGCGCAGTTCTCTGACAGATTAAGACTAATAGAATATGATATGCCAAGATCCTTTCGAACTCCAGGCACATTAATGTCGTGACCGTCTAATGGTTGTCGCCAATAACCCTAAGGGTGCACTTTTGCCAAGAAAGCGAAAAGCGCCATGTGTGAGACCACTGAGCGAGGGCCTGAAGATCGTTTTTATGTGCTCAAGCACGATGTTGCGATCGACCGGTTTATATAGATAGGCAACTTTTAAATTGTCAGCGTACAAATAGGGCCTACCGTACTGAAAACATGAGGAACATCGTTGAAGAAAGGCAAAATTTAAGCGGGCCGAGCACGCTACCCTAAATCACTCCACTTCTCGCATGCGAGGGGTTGGAGATAACATTGGAAATTTTAACACGTTTTGGTAAAATCAACTTCCTGGTCCCACATGCCAATATCAATGTCCTCAAGTAAGTCTTCGAAATTTGGAGGACCAGAAGGTGGAAACAAATGAACTTCAGTAAGATTAACGTCACCTGCAATCAAGCAGTACTTTAGTATTAAGTCAGCCGCGGCGTGAAATACCTGCAAGAGACAAAGATTTTTATCCTCGTTGGCATTAAGGGGAGGGTAATGTACACAAACAACGAGTAAAGAGTTCTTATTTTTAGGACAACTCAGAGCCAAAGACTCTCTTTTACCGCGGTAAATTGTCAATAATCTAGCATACGATATTTCTCGACGAAAGTTGACACTAACAAGCTCAATTCGTCGTAAACTACATGCCTCGGGACCAAAACTAGGCTTGAATACACCTAGCAGTTTCAACATTTAGTCAAATGTACAACCCATAGTTAAAGCTAAACAGCTTGATCTGTCTGCTTTACAGAACTGCAACGCCTTTATGATGAAGTTTGGATGCATTTTGTCTATACTTGGCAACCTGTTCGATGGTTACATATAATGATGTTCCCTCTCAGGATTGCAGGCGTCTCGATTCGCTTGTTCACTTGGTCACCAGAAAGGCTTTTGAAAGACAGAAACGTCATCACAATTTTCTCCTAAAAAATGCTCCCATATACAGACGCCCAGTTGACGTTGCTATGGACTTTTCGTACTCGGTTGGTTTCAACTACAAAAGAGTGGAAGCCAAACGCCTCTCTTCGCGTAGCAAAAATCCTCCTATACTAGTTAAAATTGTTTTCAACAGTTGAGGTGGACTCCATCTTTGCTCAACGAGGTCGCACTTCTCGCTATTTGGAAATGACAAAATGTTTCCTGTGTCGAGATCTTACACCAATGGAGCGAAGAAATGGGTCCTTCTTATCATCAATTTCTCAACCTAATATTCATAAATCTGGTCGTATTTCGACTAACGTCAATGCATCAGCTAATTCATCTCCTCGGATGTCTTATTCGGTCAGCCCCTCCACTCAAACTTCTACTTCGTCTCCCATGCGGCCGAATACTGCAATTTCCGGTGCTTTCAGCCCGCCTGTAATGTCTGCGACCCCGTCTAAAGAATTTATACCGTCTAACCCGTCTAAAGCACTAAGACTGCCAGCTTCCCCTCTTAAACGCAATTCTCCAGGCCTCTCCGGAAAATTTCCCGAGCCAAATCGCATAAATAACCTTCTTAAAATACAAAATCCGCAATCATCTAAATTTAACTTATTTAACCCTCCACAAGCTAGCTCGTCCCATAACCCCACGGGTCATCTTAAACCCTCAATTATATCACCTAAGGCAGGTTTTCCGAAGGACGTAAATCTATCAAAGACCCAAAAGCAAGATAGCGCAGGTCTCAGTAATCGCATACTGCCCTCTCCAAAAATAAGAAAGCCACTCCAACAGGTTAAAATAACTCTTACTATGTTAACCGATATACAAGACCCGTCTTTCCAGCATTTAATTCTTAAAGCTGCTTGCCATCTCCCACCAGCCCCTTTATTCCATCTAAATTCCCGTCATTCCGTTTTAACTACCAACAGGCATATCCCGGTCGTAACCCCTATGATGGTTCGATACCAGAAAGTATTATTCTTACACCTTTTATATTTCCCTCTCAGCCTTTTGTTAATGACGTTCTATATACCAACCGTTATGGAGCAGTTGGCAATTACCCTCAAAGCCACAATAACTTCCAACTGAATTACCCACCTCCAATTTTTTTTAAATTAATAACGATTACCCTAGTTTGGATACTCGAACTACCCTAGATGTCATATTACTTAATGCTAGATCTGTTTTAAATAAGATGGCTCAACTGAGAGCCATTTCTTTCGAGTTAATTCCTGATGTTTTATAAGTAACTGAATCTTGGACCCATCCCTTAATCTCCGACTCTTGGCTTGTCATAGACAAGTACGATCTCTACCGTCAAGACCGCACTAGTAAGCGTGGTGGTGGTTGTCTTCTCTATAGTAAAGCTTCATTTAAGCACTTCCCGTTTGATCTAGACGTTACGTCATTCTCAGTTAATTACTTCTTCGCATCCATTATCCTGTCGCCCTGGCAAAATGCTATTCTCGGATGTATTTACTACCCGCCTATTTCATCATCCGATGATTATGCAAAACTTTGTGAAATTTTCTAAATTGGTTTCGGAGGCAAATTTTAACATTTAAATAATCGCTGGGGATTTTAATTTTCCTGAAATTGACTTGATTTTAAAATTTTGTCCACCCAGATTTCAGCCTTTCCTAGATAACATTAATTTTTCTAATAGGTCACAGCTTGTCCATTCTTCAAGGAGAGACAAGCATATTTTAGACCTGATTTTCACAAATTGCATTGCTCCCCTCTTCGTTGATTTTAAGCAGGGCCTCTTCCAAAGTGGTCATACATTAATTCACTGTTGCTTACCAATTGTCTCATCGAAAAAGGCTAGTGCTGTTCGTACCTATCATGCTTTTGACCTCGCAGATATGAGTTTAATTAGTAACTTTTTTGACTCATTGGACTGGCAGAATCTCTCCTCCATGAACGACGCAGCAAGTCTTTGTGACTTCGTGTCAGTCGTTTCAAATAACATCCTGAAGCTTGTGCCAACCAAACTAGTCAAGCCCTACGTCTCGGAATCAACCGTACCTCACTTTCTTTTGCCACGACTCAAGAAATTGAAGAAGCAGTTGAAAGATCAATATACTAGTTCGTTATCTGTACATCTAAGGATCGCAGAGATTTTTGAATAAGCCTCTTAGATTCGTCTTGCACATGACAGACAGAGGGAATCTTGCGCACTCAGTGAGCCAAACTCTGCAAAATCTGTTGCTCAACTGTTCCACCGTTGATCCTCTTCTAAACGAGGTTATGAAATTCCTCCATTACTAAATAAAGACAAGAACTTTGTTCTGGAAGACTCTGACAAGGCAGAACTGTTTAGTGCGTTCTTTGCAAATCATCTTACGATGGAATCTGAACTGGTTCAGACGTTTCAGGCATCCTCATTGAATGTTATCAGCACTATTGATTTCTCCTTAGAACTAATTCGTAAGCAAATAATGCGTCTGACAAACTCGCACTCTTCGGGAACTGACGTTTTTCCAAACTCAGTTATTAAGAGAGTGCCGAGCTTTCCCCGATTGCTTAGCCATGTATTCTCAGTTTATCTTTTAAACGGATTCTTTCCTGACTCATGGAAGACATCTATTATTCGTCCTGTCTTCAAGTCGGGATCTCGTTCGGACGTAAATAATTATCGAGGCGTTAACAAAACCCTCGGCTCTAGCAAAACTTCTTGAAATTTTTTTTATCCAATTCTTTACTTTTGCTTAGGAAATAAGTTCTTAAGCGACTCGAAATATGGTTTTCTACCTGGGAGATCATGCGGAGTGTGTCACTTAGCTTTTCTTAACCTCATCACTTCCCTTCGTAACGAGCAACAGTCAGTGGTTGTGATCTACTTTGACCTGAGCAAAGCCTTTGACGAGGTACCGCACAGACGTCTTCTAGTGAAACTGGAAGCCCCCGGCATCCGACCTCCTCTCCTTGACTTCATTGGTTCCTACTTGTCTATCCACAGCCAGAAGGTCCTAGTAGGTAATAGCTATTCGACGCCTCAACCAATCACGAGTGGTGTTTTACAAGGCACCGTTCTAGGTCCCCTTCTCTTCATTCTGTACATTAACGAAATTTCAACTTCACTCACAAATTCACAAAATTTCGTTTACGCCGACGATCTCAAGTGCATTTATTCATTTTCTAAAGACACTGCTAGTAGTTGCGTTGACAAAATCAACACTGATCTACTTATGCTCTCACGTTGGAGCTGTACTTGGCAGATGGAATTTTCTCCATCCAAGAGCAGTTTCATGTGTTTTGGCCCCGCCAAGCTTCCTGGACCCCTAGTATTTCAAAATAGTACACTTTTAGAACGATCAACCATAAAAGACTTAGGTCTAAGTTACACGAATAAGCTAGCATTATCGCCTCATGCAGATCGAATTTCTGCAAAGGCTGCAATGATAAGTGGTTTTATATCATATAATTTCTTCCTTCCGGAAATAAAGTTAAACCTATACCGCATGTTTGTTCTTCCTATCCTCGAATACTGCTGTCCCCTATTTGGGCTGATGAAAGCCTCTGACCGCCGTTAGATTGAAAAGGTTCAGAGGGTTTTTACTTGAAAACTATTTTCTCTTCCTGGATCCAGTTTCTCTTATACGGATAGATGCCAGTTAGCAAACATTAAACTTCTGTGGGTAAGAAGACTCAAAGCCGGTCTCTGCTTCCTGTTTCGCGTTAAGTCTAGCCCAAATCTCCCACGAATTAACGCTCTCGCCCCTGTGCAACTCGTAATTCCTCCATGATCATTTCACCACCCCTTAGCTCCACAACCAACCGGTCTCAGTTTTTGCCTCCAAATATGCTTTCATATGGAATAATCTACCACTGCAAATTAGGTTGTCGTCTACATTAGCTATTTTCAAAACCAAATTAAGCCAACATTTAACTTCGGAAGATATAAAATCCTTATTGTCTGTTTCCTTCCCAAACTCGCAACTTTTGAATTTTGAAAAGGGTCCTCCTGGTATTTGAGGCAGTTCCCTTGATATTATATGGGTCTGAAATTGTATTTCCATCATCCTGTGCAGAGTCAATCTTTGCGTTCACGTTTCTTCCCCTCCTTTTAAACTAGCATTGCCAACTCTTGACAACCTTGATACTTTCCTTCGAATTCGCAACCCTGACGATAGTCTACAGGATCTGTTGATGATCGAGGTGGGTTCTGATGGTTTCGCCTCTTTGGTGATGGACTACACAGTCAGCAAGGTCGCATCTCAATGATGATCTCGTGACCTCTACTGTCTCCTCTTCGTTTCGACCATGTTGTCTACGATGAGTTCGTCCTCTCTCACCTCCACTGGTGTTTATAAACAGTAGCTCTGACTGCTATATTACCTCTCACCCGACAAGGAGCGTCCCGAACCTTCATACGCAGTCAGCAACATCACAATACTATCCCATTGCATTTAGCTATTAATTTTTTAGTAAAGCAGTTTTTTCTCCTTTTTAAAAATTGGCGACTTGCCGAACTCCGCCTCCGATTGAACCCTAGGAGTATTTCTTACTGCTTCTTTTCCAGTTCACCGTATATGCCAACGATTGTTGACTTTTGTTTTAAAAATGGCAAATCTTTTTGAATGGGATATGTTTACCATACTACTCATTTCTGCTGTTCATATGGATGCTCACATAGTGCAGCAATTATCCACTTTGTATTTATTTAAACCATGGTACTAAGTTTTTAATGATGGGGCCCACTGGGCCTTAAATATACAATTTATTTATGTATTTATTTATATCATTTGCATCCACCTTTTTTAGAACACTGACCGGGACGCCATCTATTCCAGGACTGTAATATTGACGAAAACGCCGAATTGCTACGGGAACGTCCTGGAGGGTAAAAGTTATGATTTTGAGGACGTTATCGGTCCAAACTCGGATAATAGGAAAGGGAGCGATAGACTGTTCACTAAAAGTTCTAGAAAAGAAAGCATTGAAGCTCAAGTGTAAAGGAACTATAGCATGATCAGCACTCCCAAGTGGATCTAACAGTGACACTGACAATGGCTGACAACCTCTACAGAAAACAAGATCAAGTATGTTTGATACTCGAGTGGGAAAATCAAATACCTGGTCCCACATGCCTATATCTATGGCCTCAAGTAGGTCTTCGAACTTTACAGGACCGGAAGTTGGTAATCAATGAACTTCAGGAAGATTTAAGTCACCTGCAATCAAGCCGTACTTCAGATTTAAGTCAGTTGTGGCGTGAAATGCCTGCGAGAGACAAAGATCGTTATCCCCGCTGGCATTGGGTTGGTGATAGACACTACCAACGAGTAAAGAGTAGTTATCTTATAGAACTACTCGGAGCCAACAGCTCTCCTCTACCGCGGTCAAATTAGCGATTGTGCAACGGAAGAAATGTAAGTGGTTGCCTAACATAGATACAGCTTCCTCCGCCATGGCCCTCGTGTCGATCATTCCGAATGAAAGCGTAGCCTAGAATAGAGACTTCGGAGTCAGATACACAGGGTGTTGCCCATGTCTCTGTAACTATAACAATGTCTGGGCGGTGGATGAAAACCAGAGTCTGGTGCAAAGGCATCTTATTAAGCAGATATCTGACAATAATGACGATTATTTTAAGCGGGCTCGTTTTCGGTTTCTGAAACGGGACAGTTAGGCTGTCAGAGTGACTGCCTTTGGCCAAAGAAATGCTCTTTTCACTTGAGCTATCTGTCCATCCCTTATTTTGAGGTTTGCCTTTCCATTCGTCTTTCGTGTTTCCAGTTCTATTATTAGCTGTCGCATTTTTATTCGCTCTTTCAGCCCATATTCTGGTTGGAAAAAACACTTCAGAATGTGGACCCCGCAGGGTTAATTTTCTCTGTAGCAGGAGCTGTGCCTGTTGTTTGTTTTCCAAGATGATTTTAAGAGGTCTTGGTCGAGGATTTGAATCGGGTGTTGACCGAGCCTTCCCTATTCTATATGCCTTAAGAATGTGAATGGACTCGCCGTCTGTTAGCAACGTTTACATGCATTTGAAGGAGTTCCATATCATGTTTTACATCGTGAATACTCACAGCCACCTCTGTAATACACTTTGTCGTCCACAATGTTTTCATACTGAATTATAGTGCACAAAAGCAATTCCTTCCTTTTAAGTTTGTGTCGTCAACCGACTTCATTCTAAGTATTTGCAAAATTTATTTTGAGTGTAATATGCCAAATTATTTGATCGTCAAGGGCTGCAGCTATAACCCTTCAAATACAAATACAAAAAAGGATCATTTCGATCAGTATAGAATCGATCTTCGAAATTATTTGACTATCCACACAGCCGGCGTGAGTTTCAGAAATCAGCAAAGATAGAGGCTATCAATTCCAGTTGAGATCAATCCTGGGGCAGGGAAGAATCCTCAGCAGTATAATTTTTGTTTTTTTTCAAGCCTCAGAATCCTTACGTCCAAGTCGTTATTTACGAACTCAGGGGAATATGTAGACAATTCTTTGATAAATTTCCAGCACCGTGTCTTCTACACTGACGTAGAGACTAAAAATTCGTAAACTCGAGGGACTAGAAATACGAAACAAATTTCAAACGACGCGCCATGGACTCATCCTTTGGTTTGAGCCTCTTCCAAGATTGAAAGCAGATGCAGGGAGCACAGAGTATGTTCAGTTTAAACTCGTTACCTAGCAGATATTTGCTTGCAGTGCCTTGTTTAAACACATATTTCAAATATTACATCTTTTATTCCGCAAAACGTCACTAGTGACCATTTTCCTTTCATATTATCGATTTGAAAAATAATTATATTTTAAAATCAATATGAAACCCTAGTCAGTGCTTAGACGCAAACATCCTTTTCGCGTAAAACTTCCACTAGAGCAACCCACCTTGACGCCCTGGAAAATTAAATACCTTTATGTCTATATATGGTTCTCTCTTCACGACCCTCGGTACACTTTTTGAGGGAAAGTTGTCTTCACTCACTTATCAACAATGCGAGAAACTAGAGCCTTTTATAAACATGGTCAGTACTAAGTCAATTGACCGACGTAAGAGAAGTTTCAATTTTCTTTTTAAAAACGTCCCGAAGAGTAAATTCCCCCTGGACGTTGCATTTCATTTCCCTTACTCATGCGGCTTTAAATTTAAAGTCGCTGAAGCTAAGAGGTTGTCTTCCCATAGCAAAAACCCGCCATTTCTGGTCAAACGTTTTTCAGCGATTGAAGTTGACCTTATTTTCTCTAAGCATGCGCACTCAGCTCAATATTTGAAAAAAACAGGTTGTTTATCTGTAGGAATAAAACCCAAATGGGACGTCAGGTTTCACCCTCATTAGCAAACACGAAGCCTTGGTCTACACCTTGAATACCAAAAGTTATATCAGAGGTTTGTCCTCTAGCTAATGCAAGCCCACGGCCCTCCGGATCGACAGGAATTTCGATTCCAGCTGAATCTTCACCCGTTAACCTTGTTCCTGGTTTGAATGAAATTGTGTCGACGCCACTTCTTTCTCATCCCAAGCAAACCATGCCTGCTATAGCTGACAAATCTACTAAACCTAAGAAAACTCCTAGTAAATCTGAATCATTGGCTAATCCAGGCATTAAAATCAGTAATGTCATTACCGATGGGAAACCTGCTAACCCCTAATCATCTACAACAGCTGCGAACGCTAACGTTAGCATCTTTCCCAACCCAACAAGTGCCCAAAATCCCCAAATAATTAATGCTTCTAATTATGTTACCAGTTTTTCGAAATTATTTATTCCTTTTTCAAATGCACGTTTTACGCCAATTTATAAGTCACTTTATTAAGGGAAGTAGGCTTTCGCCCTTGAGCTCCATTCCGCCAATTTATGCTAACTTCCCTCAAAATCTCATTTCTATGCCCCCGCTATCTTTCAAACACCACAATATAGCCTTACCTTCCAAGGTTTTCATCCAAATATGCCATTGTACAATAATCTCAGTTCTCTTAACAGTAGCATTTCGACAAATTGTAGACCAGAGCAATTTGTTTCCCACCTTTCGTTTCTTCTTTCCAGTTTTCTTCTCCGTCACCAAATTATCCTTGTTTATAAATACTGTTGAGCGTAACCTGTAGCTCATGAATACGCTCAGTTTAGTTTCACTCAATGCGAGATTATTTGTAAATAAGATGGCTGAGCTTAGAACAGTAGGCTTGATGCAGATGTGCTGTGGTCAAGGTCAAGGCGCGCAGCTCGTTTTTTGAAAGCTAAGTGAAAGTTCTAATTTTTCAGGATTTCCTTATCCAAAGCTTAAATTACTAACTGATTTTTTTATAAAAACTTTGCACTTTAAACAATATTAACTGCTTATATCTGTGGTGCTCGTCCACTTCTTTAGGCGAGACCATTTAAGGTCAACGTTTTCAACCGATATAGCCTCGTTATTAGTCAGGTGGAACTGTTATACTACGAAGTTTTCTCAAGCACGTATAAAAGTCCTTAGTTAAAATTTTGGAAAAAAACATTTGTCGCGTGTTTTTTTCCTAAGTTTGACCAAATTAAAGCCTCCTAGCAAAAATGAGAACGAAATCTCGGTCCGTCGCAAGCTCTCAGTCATTGCACCGAAGCGTTGCTTGGTTGCATCAAGTAGTTACAGCAGTGATATACATATGCAACCAATCGTTAAAGCTAAGCAGCTTGATCTCTCTGCTTTACAAAACTGTAATGATTTTATGTTAAAGTTTGGATCAGTTCTCTCTATACTGGGGAACTTATTCAACGGTGATATCTCTGCTCTTTTCTCTCAGGAATGTCAGCGTCTGGATTCTCTCGTCCATTTGGTTGCCAGTGTAACATCAGACCAACAGAAACGAAATTATAATTTTCTTTTAAAAAATGTTTCATGGGACAGACGACCCATTGACGTTGCCGTAAACTTCCTGTACTCGTGCGGTTTCAACTACAAAATAGCGGAAGCCAAACGCATCTCCTCACGTAGCAAAAATCCACCTATATTAGTCACCCTTTTTTCACCAATCGAGGTGGACTCCATTTTTGCACAACGAGGTCGCACTTCTCGTTATCTAGAAGATGCAAAATGTTTCCTTTGTCGGGATCTTACACCGATGGAGCGAAGGAATGTGTCTCCCTCTTGCATAGGTCTTCGGCCTCTCAATCCATTATCCATAAGTCTGGTCATGGCTATGCAAACCATAACGAGACGATACAGCGATCTCCTATAGTGCCCGGTTCAAAAACCTTAACTTCAACTCCTGCTCTCCTTTCAACGAATCCACTAACGCCTTCTTCCTCGCGAATAGGAATTTCCAACGCAGTAGCTATCAGCCATGTCGTAAGCCCACCTTTAATGTCAGTAACTCCGTCTAAAGTGCCAAGACCGACTGCTTCTCCGTTTTAACGTAGTTTTCACTGTATTACTACTGTTGACTTAGTCAACAAAACTGCGTCAAGTCCACCTCGTTCCCATTCCACGCTATCCACTCCGGTCTCAGCTGTCCAATCTATTAAACTTATCAATGACATGGGCAAGTCAAAGTATGCTCCAAACTTAAGTTCCAAATAGAAAAACGTTATGAAAGTTGGGAAACCTCCTAGCCCTCCTGCATCTACCATACATACCCTAAATTGCCTTAGCAATTATCCCAACCAATCAACTTCTCAGGCTCCCCCATTATTTAACACTACCCCTTACGGTAACAGTTTTCCAAAACAATTTGTTCCATTTTCAAATCTTATTCTCCCCCATATTATTCCAATATTCTCAAAATCCTATTTTAAGGCCTTTTATTTTCGCTGACGCAGAAAATAGCCTTCCTCTCAATGGATACCACCCAAATATGTTTCTCTACAATAATTCTAATTAAGTTAGCAGTAACAGCTTAGCTAATTGTAGAAAGGAGCAATTTTACTTTCCGTCCGCACCTTCCTCTCTACAGTTTACTTCCCCACCACTAAGTCTTTCTTTTTTATAAGTAACGATAACCCTAGTTTGGATACTCGAACTTCGCTAGATGTCATATTACTTAATGCTAGATCTGTTTTAAATAAGATGGCTCAACTGAGAGCCATTGCTTTCGAGTTAATGCCCGATGTTTTATGTGTTACTGAATCTTGGACCCATCCCTTAATTCTCTATATTTAAGCTTCATTTTAGCACTTCCCATTTGATCTAGATGTTACATCATTCTCTGGTAATTACTGCTTCGCATCTTTTATCCTGTCGCCCCTGCAAAAGGCGATTCTCGCATGTATTTACAACCCGCCTAATTCATCATCCGATGATGATGCAAAACTTTGTGAAATTTTTTAATTGATTTCGGAGTCCAATTTTAACATTTTAATAATCGCTGGGATTTTTATTTTCCTGAAATTGACTGGATTTCAAACTTTTGTGCACCCAGATTTCAGCCTTTCCTCGATATGATTAATTTTTCTAATTGGTCCCCGCTTGTCCGTTCTTCAACGAAAGACAAGCATATTTTAGACCTGATTTTCACAAACAAAATTGCTCCCCTATTCGTAGATTTTAAGCCTCTAAGCCTCTAAGATTCGTCTTGCACGTGACAGACAAGATATATCTTGCGCACTCAGTGAGAAAAACTCTGAAAAACCTGTCAAATTTTAACATTAAAATAATCCCTGGGGATTTTAATTTTCCTGAAATTGACTGGATTTCAAAATTTTGTCCCCCAGATTTCAGCCTTTCCTAGATAACATTAATTTTTCTAATAGGTCACAGCTTGTCCATTCTTCAAGGAGAGACAAGCATATTTTAGACCTGATTTTCACAAATTGTCATGTTTGACTCGCTCCTTTGGAATACTTGAAGCTGACTCCGGGACCCCTTTAATGACTTAATTATGTTTTCGACTCAAACGAGGGCCCGTTTGTAACTCAGATCTTTCAGCTGAGTGAGTACTGGTAACCAATTCACTTGGCCCGGTAGGTCCAAATGAACTGGGTGTTGGGCAGGCTAGAGCCAAATCTCTGCACGACTTGTTCTTCTTAGACCTTTTCTTCTTTGGCTTAACGAACTCGCCAACCTCTTCAGCATCGTATGTTGGTGCATCGTCTACTAGTGATGTGGCGATGGGCGGAAAAGCCAGATTAGTGCTGATGCTACCCGAACTAAGTACCGGTAGAGTGGCGCAAGGACTAGATGGGGCTCCCTTCGGAAGTAGCGAAATTTCCTCTGGTTTACCGGGTCCCTCAATATTAGGACCAGCCTTTATAAAATGTATGTCAGACCTAGTCTGGAATACTGCTCGTTTCTATTTAGCCTTCTGCACGCGAGTGAACGGAGGAAGAAAGAATCAGTCAAGCACTTCTTTACTAAAAGAGTTATAACTTCAGAGCACAGAAACCTGTCCTACCAACAACGCTGTGAGCTTACAAGCCTCGACCCGTTGTGGCTTCGTAGATTACAGAAGGGACTATTTTTTTACTGTTCAAGCTTTTTAAACGGTTTTACCTTTTAACCCCCTTACATCCCTGAGGCAGCTCGACCACTGTCGGCGCACCAATCATAGAGATGTATTCTTATTTCTTCCTTTGGCACGCACCGTTAAATACCGTCAGTTTTTTTCAGTAAACGCTATAGCAATCTGGAATAAACTACCCAGAAGTATTAAAATTCAGCAAAACTATCCTTTGTTTACGAGAGCTGTCACTAGTTTTCTACATTCAGGACACCTTCCGCGAATTTTTGGGTGCTGATTCTCTGGAAGCTGTTTTCCATTCTGATGGCGTCCACGGACTCTGAATCCTATGCCGGACTTCATGCTGAAGGCAATATTGCTGGCTCTGCAGTCCGTAATCGGGTTATTCCTCAGTCTACAGCTAGCAGCCGCTCGCCGGCATACTTGCTGCTAGTACAGAAGACTAGATCCACAACACCGAAAGGAGAAGTACTACACCGTGCACCTGTGTCAACACTTCCCTGTCCTAATCTTTAATCTGTTCAATAAGCTGCAGTTTTTTCTCCTGAAAATACTTTAAAGAACGATCAGGAGTTTTTTTCGCTGTCAGCTTGACCCCCTACTGTATATATCCCTTTTGACCTTGCCTGTAAACTGGCAATAAATAAATAAATTTCGTAAGTTCTCTAGATTGGCAAAGCATATTTTCAATCAACCATCCAAACTTAGTTCATGGCCAATTGCAGAGCCTCACAAACAAAATCCAGGCTTTTATCCCGCTTAAGATTTTTAATTTAAATAAAACCTCTTCTACTGTTCCACATTTTCTCCAAAACAGACTTTAAAAATTACGAAAGCATCTTAATTGTTCGTCTAAAAACTCTTTGTCAGTTCACTTAAGGATTGCACAAATATTTGAATAAGCATTGAAAATAAGGCTCGCGCGAGATAAGCATAGAGTGTCTTGGGCACTTAGTGATGCCAATTCATCTAAATCTGTTGCTAAAGTTTTCCCTGTTCGGTCATCGGCTAAGCATCCAAATATAACTTCGGCTTTACTTGACTGTAACATTAATTGCATTACAGATGATTTAGGCAAAGCAGAATTGTTTATTTCATTTTTTTTTGCTAACCACTTTACCATTGAAACTAGCCTCACTCCCCCAATTCCTCTTCTTTCAAATACAAATTCACTTCTAACTACCATTTATTTCTCGCTTTCTGGTATTTAAAAATGAATAGCTCACCTTAAAATGCACATTCGGTTGGAACTTCTAACATCCCAAACTCACTTATTAAACAGTTAAGACATTTTTCACCTTTACTAAGCAAATTATTCTCAGTATTTCTCGAAAATGGTTTCTTCCCCGATTATTTGAAAACTTCTATTATAATACCAGTTTTAAAATCTGGTTCCCGTTGTGACATTTATAATTATCGCGGCGTTCATTGAACGCCCTCTCTTGCTTAACTCTTTAAAAAACTAATTGCAAAACAAATTACAGATTTGGCATAAGTAATCAAATTCTCAACTCATCCAAACATGACTTTTGACCGGACCGCTCTTTTGAAACCTGCCACATGTATTTTCTTAATCTACTAACCTCTCTTCGTAATGAGCATCTACCTGTAGTAGATATCTATTTTGATTTGTGTAAGACATTCTATAAAGTGCCCCATAGACGACCTCCAGCTTAACTAGAGGCTATAGGATTTCGTAGTCACATTACTGACTTTATTAGATCATACATAATCTATTGAAAACAAAACATTTTAGGGGGCCCTTAAACTCAAATGCTACCCCGATTGTTAATGTTGTCCTTTAAGGTACCGTATTAGGTCCTTTGTTGTTCTCATTGTATATAAAGGATATCTCATCGATAGTTAAACAATATCAATCTTTTTTATGCTGGTGACCTCAAATACGTGTATTCCTTCTTGATATCTACTACCGAACGATGTGTAGAACAAATTCATTCAGAATTAGACACTCTTTCAGCGTGGTGCTCCACGTGACTAATGGAGTTCTCACTTTCTGTATGTCGCTTCATGTGTTTTGGGCCTGTAAGGCTGCCGCAACCTGTTATTTTTAAATGCTGCCCTATTACTGAAATTTCCTCCATCAAAGACTTGAGCTTTAACAGTAACTTAGACCTTTCGCCTCATGCCGATAGAATAACGGCAAAAGCTGTTCAGATTTGCGACTTTATTTCTTATAATTTCTAACTTCCTGAAATTAAATTAAGAATTTATCGTATGTTTTTGCTTCCCATTTTTGAATTTTGCTGCCACTTCTTCGGTTTAATGAACGAATCTAGTCGTTCAAAAATTGAAAATGTCCAAAGACATTTCACAAAAAACTCATGTGAGAGACTCTTTCAAATAATTCTACTCAACTAGATGCCAGCTGACGAAGATAACATTTCTTTGGGTCAAGAGACAGGAAGCAGGCTATTGTTTTCTTTTTTAACTAAAAAATATCAGAAATCTCCTCAAGATTTCTTTCACAACCCCCATGAGTCTTCCTTATAACCTTAAAAAATGCTGCACTAGTTATACATCCTCTTACATTCTCCACTTGTAAACGCTCTCTATTCTTTCTTCTAGGGATAGCTTTCTTTGAAATAACTTGCCAATTGAAATTTTGTCGTAAACTACTCTGTCTGCATTAAAGCGAAGACTTCAAATTTATCTTAACACTGATTCTGATTACCTTTTATTTTCCGCATCTTTTCCCAGTGGCTTTCCCCATGACTCGGAGAAAGTACCATCGGGAATAGAGTGACCCTCTTGAAAGTATATTTTCACTTACTCGAGTCCCCCATGAAAAATGATGTCTCCTTATATAACCAGTCATCCAAACGATGAAGTCTTTCGAATGTACAAATTCAGTGGTCCAGAGTCTAAAATTCTGACGTTTCGTTGGATACTAACCATTAGCAGAATTCAATTCTGGATCCTAAGATTCTGCGGACTTAAGTTCTTTGACGCATTTTCGTGAGATTTTGTTTCATACCCCTAAGTGATCAAGAACGAATCATCTCGACGTTTCATGATCGCATTCTGAAATGCTACTGCAGTATTACCCTACTCTACAAACTGACCTTATTTTCCTAAGCTGTTTTTTCTCCTACGTTTTATTCGAAAATGAACGCCTATTAAGCTTTTCCTCCATTTTGAAGGTAGGCATTTTTTTCACTGCCTATCTTTCTAGTTCACTATTAATCTCAAATCATTGCTGACTGTTGACCTAGCAGTACATGTTCTATCTAAATTATCTGTTTTTGAACATTTTATCTGTACACATTGTCATAACTTTATTTCCTCTTTAATGTTTGTTTAGACAGTGCCTTGTCGGTGCTATCCAAATATAAATTCTTAATTATTCTTCCTTATAACCTAAGAAATTCTGCACTTATTATACCTCCTCCTGCATCCTTCAAATATAAAGGCTCTCTATTCTTTGCTTCTGGGTATAGAGTTCTTTGAAATTACTTGCCAATGGAACTTAGGTCGTTAACTATTCTATCTGCACTCAATTAAAGACTTTAGATTTATCTTAACACTAATTCGATTAACCTTTCATTTTCCTCATCTTTTCCGTGCAGCTTTCTCCATGACTCGTAGAAAGGACCATCGGAAATTTAGGTGAACCTCTAGAAACTATTTTTCTCTACCTCGAGTCCCCCGTGAACCATGATGTCTCCTTTTATCAACAGTCATTCAACAGACGAATTCATTCGGGCGTACACATTCGGACGTACACAGTCAAAAATGCTCCCTTTTCTTTGGATACTTACCATCATCAGAATTCAATTCTGCATCCAAAGATACTGAGCCTCAAGTTCACTGACGCCATTTCGCGAGATTTTGTTTCATGCGCCGTAGTGATAAAGAACGAACCGTATCGACGTTTCATTATCTCTTTGTAAAATGCTACTGCAGTTATAACATTTCACATTGACAAACATGGTGGTGGTTTTCTTCTTTATGTTAGATCGTCTCTTGCACATTTCCCTTACTATCTTAGCATTTCTACGTTTTCTGGAACTAATAGATTCGTTTCAGTCGTCCTCCCGCCATAATTGGTTCTTTCTTTAATCCTCCTTGTTATTCTGGCAATGAAACTCAGTTAAGGGAACACTTTCATGTCAATATAATCCTAGGAGATTTTAATTTGCCAGAAATCAACTTGCATGCAAATACTTCTCCACCAAAATTTTAGAACTTGTTAAACACAATTTATTTTTCAAAAATGTCTTCATAAGTCAACTCAGCGACTAGATAAGATAGTATTTTGATTAAAGTTTTACTAATTGCGTCCATCCTTTGCTCTTTTTATTTATAGTTTGCCAGCTACAGGCAAGGTCAAAGGGGATATACCGTAGGGGGTCGAGCTGACAGTGAAAAACATTTCTTATCGTTCTTTAAATTGTTTTCAGGAGGAAAAACTGCAGCTTATTGAACGAATTAAAGTTCAGGACAGCGAAGAATTGATACAGGTGCACGGTGTTGTACTTCTTCTTTTATTGTGGTGGATCAGGTATTCTGTACTAGCAGCATGTATACCGGTGAACGGCTGCTCGCTGTCGGCTGAGGAATAACCCGATTACGGACCGCAGAGCCTGGAATATTGCCTTCAGCCTGAAGTCTGTCACAGGATTCAGCGTCCGTGGACGCCATCAGAACGGAAGAAAGCTTCCAGAGAAGCAGTACCCAAAATTCGTGGAAGGTGTCCTGAATGTAAAAAACTACTGAGAGCTCTCGTAAACAAAGGATAGTTTTGCTTAATTTTAATACTTATGGGTGGTTTATTCCAGATGGCTTTAGCATTTACCGAAAAAAAGGTGACGGTATCTTACGGTGCGCGCCAACGGAAGAAATAAGAATACATCTCTATGATTGGTGCGTCGCAACTGGTTGAGCTGCCTCAGGGATGTAAGAAGGTTAAAGTTAAAACTGTTTAAAAGTGTAAACAGTAAAAAAGTCCCTTCTGTAGTCCACGAAGCCACAACTAGTCAAGGCTTGTAAGCTCACAGCGTTGTTTTTAGGAAAGGTTTTTGTGCTCTGAAGTGAAAACTATTTTAGGTTAGAAGTGCTGGACTGACTCATTTGTCCTCAGTTCACTCGCGTGCACATGGCTAAAAATTAACGAGCAGTATTCCAGACAATGTTTGACATACATTTTATAAAGGCTGATTCAAATATTTATGGTTATAAAATTTCTGAGAATAAACCCAGTGGTTTTGCGTGCTTTCAAGACAATCAGTTCGTAGTGCTCTGACAGATTAAGACTACTAGACTATGATATGCCCAGATCCTTTATAACCCCGGGCACATTTAGGTCCTGACCGTCTATGCGAGGATGAGGCTGATGGTTGTCACCAGTAACCATAACAGAGCACGTGTGCCAAATAAGCGAAAGGCACCATGTGCGACACCACTGAGCGAAGGCCTGAAGGTCCTTTTTTTAAGAGCTCAAGCACGATGTTGCGATCAACCGGTTTATATCGATAGGCAACTTTTAAATCGTCAGCGTACATAAAGGGCCTACCATACTGAAAACAATCAGGAACATCGTTGTTAAAGAGGCAAAATAGAAGTGGGCCGAGCACGCTGCCCTGAATAATTCCGCTCCTCACATGCGTGGGGTTGGAGATAACATCAGAAATTTTAACCCGTTGTGCGCGAGCATTCAAATAGGAAAATATTTAGCTTAGAAGCTTGTTACATATGCCGAAGGAGGCAAGTTTCAGCAGTAGGAGATCATGGTCAACACGATCAAAAGCCTTCCTGAAGTCGAAATAAACGGTGAAGATGGCAAAACCACTATCTCTAGATTGTAGTACATGATCAAAGTAGAGAGCTGGCATGTGTCACAAGATCCTTTTTCGAGAACCCCATGCTAAGCCGCATTAAGTAGGCTATTCTCTGTTACGTGACGCATCAGCTTGTCTTTAATTAAGGTTTCTAAGATCTTCGAGGCTGCTGGCAGTGTATTTATTGGCCTTAAGTCTTCGAATGACGTAGTTCGGCCGTGTTTGGGTATAGGCAGAATGTGCGATTCCTTCCATAAAATAGGGAAGGTTTCGCCTTAAAGAGCAAGATTAAATATCTTATAAAGTATTTCAATCGAAACCATTTTACAAGTGATAACGTTATAATTTATTGTGGTTTTTACAGTATCCTCCTCTGTTAAGCCAAAAAACGTACCTATTTCGACTTAACTCATGTTAACAAAGAATTATTTAATAATTTTACTAGTAATCTTGATTGGCCAATCGTTTTTCGTGAAAAACTGAAAGGCTTAACAGAAGGCCTCCTCAATTTCATTCCATAAATGGCCATTATATAAAATGCTGCTCCTTCCACTGTGCCACACTTTCTTCAAAATCGGCTTAAAAAATCATGAAAGATAGCTTAAGGATCCGTCCATAAGTTCGCTATCGGTTCACTTAAGGATCGAACAAATATTTGAATAAGCTTCAAAAATGAGGATCGCGCAAGATACGCGAAGGGAGTCTCTAGCAATCAGCGATGATAATACTTCCAGCTCTGTTGCTCAAGCGTTTCGCCTCCATTCTTCCGCTCAATCTCACAAAGTCATTTCGCCCTTACTCGATTGCAATAATAATTTCATTTCATTATATTATAGAGGATTTAGACAAAGCAGAATTGTTAAATTCCTTCTTTGTCAAACATTTTACCCTTGAAACAAATCCCGTCTCTTCGATCGTCCTGACTTCTCATGAGTTGCTCACTAACATTAATTTCGTTCCTACAAATATTCAGAAACAGATAAGCCAACTTAATCAATCACACTCAGTTGGAACCGACAACATCCTTAATTCCCTTATTAAACAGCTAAGTGATATTCCCCTTTGCTGAGCAAAATGTTCTCAGTTTTTCTAATAGGGTTTCTTTCCTGATTATTGGAAAACATCTATTATTATTTCAGTCTTTAAATTTAGCTTAGGCTCGGATGTTAACGATTATCACGGTGTACATAAAACACCTTTTCTTGCTAAGCTCTTTGAAAAACTGATTTCCCTTAAAATTACAGATTTTTGCTAAACCAATCAATTTCTTAGCTCTTCCCCACATGGCATCCTTCCCAATCGCTCTTGTGAAATATTTCACCTGTCTTTTCTTATTCTATTAACATATCTTCGTAATTATCATCTTCCTGGGATCATTATTTATTTTGATCTTAGCAAGGCCTTCAATAAAGTGTCTCATATGAGACTTATTGTTAATTTAGAAGCTTTAGGACTTCGTAGTCCACTAACCGATTTCATTACGTCATATCTAACTAATCGTTAACAAAAGGTCTAAGTTGGGTCCTCATTTTCAGCTGACACCTCTATTGTAAGCGGTGGCCTTCAAGGCACTGTTCTAGGTCCTCTTTTGTTTTTGCTTTACATTATTGATATTTCATCAGCAGTTAAATACTCTTGTTCTTTTTAATGCGGATGATCTTGAATGCGTATATTCCTTCTCTAAATCTTCGGCCCAACGATGCTTAGAAGAAATCCATGCATATTTGCTTGCTTTTTCCGCGTGGAGCTCAACGTGACAATTGGACTTCTCACTTCTACGTGTCGTTACATGTGCTTCGGGCTTGATGGACAACCGCAACCACTTATTTTTCAAGGCACCTCTATGACTAAATGTTTAAGGTTAAAGCTTTATGGTTAAAAGGTTTAAGTTACACTTGTAATTTAGATCTGTCGCCTCATGCTGATAGAATTACGGCCAAAGCTGCCCAGATTTGTGGCTTTATCTCCTTTAATTTCTTTTTTCCTGAAATTAAATTAAGACTTTATCAAATGTTTGTCTTTCCCATTCTTTGAACATTGATGTCCATTTTTTGTTTTAATGACTGAGTGTAGTCGTTGTAAAATTGAAACGGTCCAAAGACATTTTACTCGGAATATCTTAACTTCGACCCTTTCAACTACCTTGTACTCGAAAAGGTGCCAGCTAACTTACCTACAATTGCTATTGGTTCGGAGACGGAAAGTTGGCTTCTGCCTCCTTTATCACCTCAATACTAGTTCAAATATTTCCCAAATTTCAGCCCTTACCCCAATAGTCGTCCGTACAACCTACGTTACTCTTCCCAAATTTTACCGCCTCCTATATTCTGCACATCTAAACGCTATCTGTTTTTTTGCTTCTAAGTATTGCTTTCTTTGGAATAACCTGCCAATCGATATAAGGTTATCAAATAACCAGTCTTTTTTAAGCGAAGAGTACAAATTTTATCTTCACATTGATTCAATTAAACTTTTATTTTCGTCTTCCTTCCCGAGCAGCTTTCTCCTTGACCCCGACAAAAGACCATCGGCAATTTAGAAGGCCATCTCCAAATAATATCTTTCATGCATCGTTTCCCCCACAAACTTCGATGTCTTTATGACCCATGCCTCCGTAAAATGATTGCAAAAAATATGTTATATTTCTCGCTCGTTTTAAAGCACCTTCGTTTCGAATGCCGATAACTATCATGAGAATTACAATCGTAATACGTAGCTGTGCAGGCCTCAGATTCATTATCGATTCTCATGCCCACTAGCACCCCTGAACACATTATTTTGATCTCTTCTTACTCAATTAGCGTATCTTCCATTATCCTTTTATACTACGCTCAGAAGCAACCTACAATGCTGCTTCATATGCCCTCGCGGAGAAAAATCGCGGTGTTGACCCTACTCGGACTGTTGACGATCGTTTCTGGCTCCTCTGTTGGTGGGCTCAGAAATCAGCAATAAGAGTATCGTGGTGGCTTCTCTGGCAATTCTACCATGCCCTGCACTATCTCTGCAGTTCTTGCCTCGTTCGACCCTGAGCGTGTGGATGATGCCTGCGAAGGTTTTTCCCGGTCTATAATCCTTGAAGTTTACATTTATAGTTAGAAGATACGCATTGGGATCACACCTGCGGCGCTGAAAATTAGCCTATGTCATTAAATGATTTCTCTCACAATGATGAGCGTTTTGAATACTCATAAGCTCTCATCAGCATGTTGGTCCTACCAAACGCGTATGTTTTTCATCTAGGAGCGACAGCTTTCTTCTCTTTTAAAACCCACAAACATTAAAATATGCCTCTTCCATTAAAATTCCCGAAAAGTTTTTTCCACTCTCTTCTCTTTTATCTAATATTTTGACCACAAAGATTTGTGTCAGTTGTCATCACTAATAGCAGACCTACTATTAAAACTTAGCTGTACATGATTTCGCACTCATTTTAATTTCTTTTTATGCAATGACAGTGCCCTTCCGGGTACTCAAATAAAACTCTTATCTATCTATCTAATCTTCCACCTTACCTCATTCTTCATAGCAGTTTTTTCTCTCCTACCCTCTATTTGAAAATGGAGGCCTATTGAACTCTGCCTCCATTAACATGGAAGGATTTTTTCACTGTCTATTTTCTAGTTTACTATTTATTTCAAAGCATCGCTAACTGCTGACCTAACGGAACAAGTTCTGCCTACATTATTAAATATTTGTACATTTTATCTGCACACATTTTGATAATTTTATTTTGCTTTAAATGTTTTTTTAGACAGTGCTCTGCTGGCGCTTACAAAATATAATTTTAAAAAATTCTAAATACCCGATAACCAAAGAAATTGTGATCCGATTCCAGCACTGCGGTTCGAAAACAGAGTACTGGAGAAGGATGACCAAACGCCAGTGAACTTTCTGCGCCTCTGTCAGGGCACTTTTAAGGTACATTTCACGCTGGAACACTTTCTATGGTTTGGAAACTGACGCATATAACTCCTCTTAATAAGAGCGGAAGCCTGGCGTCGTTGGCAAAGTACAGGCCCCTAATCTTGACATGCGTCCATGGAAAGGTTTTGGAGAGGATGATCAAGAACAAATTGGTCCAATTCCTAAAGACTAATAATTTGTTATCAAACTGTCAACATGGGTTCCCAAAGGGATAACCAGCCCGACTAATTTGCTGCAATCTCTCCAAAGCTGGACACGGGCACCTGAAGACTGGTACGCCGTTCAGATCGCCTTCATTGACTTACAAAAGGCATTCAAAATCGTGCCACACCAAAAACTGTTGTAAAAGCTATAAAGAATAGGAATCAGTGGTAAACTTCTCAAATGGATTGAGAACCTCCGCCTGGACCTCCGACATGTTGCTTGCATCGACCAAGAAAGGTCAATTTCTGCTGTGGTCATGAATGGGGATACCCAGGTTTCAGTTCTATGGCCAATTCTTTTCCTAATTTGTGTGGGCAATTGTGTCGGAGACTTTGACTGTCAAGCACGAATGTTTGCTAATGACATTAAAATCTGGAAAGTAATCAGGACCTCTTCCGCAAAGATAGATTGCACACAACCTAAACCGGTTGGCCACGTGGTCGAGTCATTGATTTTTGTCGTTCAACGTCGATATATGAACAATAATACGCTTGGGTAACTCATCCGTATCTGCCGATATTAGAAGCTACTTTTTCAACGGTACAGCCCTACAAGGCATGAAAATGCAAAATGACCTTGGTTTGATAACGAAACCATTTTAAAACCATCCTCTTTATGCTCGAGTATGGCTAACAGCGCAATGTCTGTGTTGCACGCCACCAGGAGAGCCTTTAGATTTCGGTGAATATCTAATCCCTTAGATTATCGGAACCTTCGTGAGGCCACATTTGGAATATGCTATACAAGCCTGGAGACCCTGGACCGTTAATGAAAATTATGATTGTCTTAAGTGCCGACTTACAGGCAGTATCAGACGAAATATGCAGTGGTCATCAGGTGAGCAGTGAAAAAACTCCTAATGTTACTCAAAATCAGAACTGTCTCGAAAGCGTACCAGTGGTTAGCAGTTAAAGCTCCTTGTCATACGCCAGCCACCTAACAAATCTTAATATTTTCCATTTAAGTGATAGGCAATTGCACTGAGAGCTCCTACAGATGTTCCGCATTGTGATGGGATTGGATTGCTGCCTGGAATTTGCGGACTTTTTAAATTTTCTACCACAACCCATCTCCGGGGTCACGCATTAAAAGTGTGCTGGATGTGCATCAGTTCTCCTTCTCTGTCAGAGTGGGAAAACCATAGAATGCCCTCCCTGCAGATGTGAGGATTTCACCATCACTGGAAAGCTTCAAAAGGAATATTGGCAAATTTATGTTTCAAAGATGAGCCGGAACGCTGAGGGATTTACACAAACCCTCGAATCTTTCGCCCCAATTATCATATTTTTATCGTCTTTGTACACTTTACTAAAGTTCACGTTACCAAATATGGTACTCAGAGGCTCATGTCTGTTTACCTCAATAAATTGAGTTGAATTGAACTGAACTGAAAGCCTTAGTCCTCTCCAGCTTCTATCGGTTTGTATTCACTCACTAAACATATCCACCTCTGGCCCCTACCCAGGTAAACTACAAAATTCGGAAACATTTGCAGTAGAAAATAATATTTACTTCTCACCCAAATTGATAAGTGCATAATTACTCCGCCTCAAGCCTGCCAAGTCACCCGGTTCAAATAGAATTAATCCGCATGCCTTTCGAGAATTGGCCAATGTACTGTGTGAGCCAGTGTCTATGATATTCCAAAATTCCATAGAAGAAGGCGAACTACCGCAGAAATGGGAAGTTGCCCTAATCTCTCCGATTCATAAAGGAGATTTGAGGCTGGAATTGGAAAATAACTGACCCTTTAGTTTAACTTGCATTTTGTGTAATGTCATGAAACAACTTTTTAAGAGGCAATGAATAACGTATGTGGGGCAGAAGAACTATTTATAGCTGCCCAGCATGGCCTTTCTTACTAGTTACTAATGTTTTACGAGTGGTCTTTACTCGCAGGAAAAATGGAAAAAGGCCAAACACCAAGGCCGTCTACTTGATGACAATTCTTTGACGTCAAAAAGGCTTAGCAAAACTGCCTAGGAAAACAAGTCGTTAAAGTTGTGCATGGTCAAACTTTATCCAGATTCATCGAGACCTGCGAAAACTTTGAATCGTTTTTAAAATATGCTTCATGCGTTTTAGCGAGTTCTCTTGATTTAAATATAAAACATGCGTTTGAACTGCTCAACAAACTTCCTAATGAACAAAACATAAGAAATAGTATACACTACAAAAATGATAATCTTTCCTATCTTTGTAAACCGTTTTCGATTTCATGTGACAAAAACTTACCAGGAATACTCAAGTCACTCTCAGCAGACCGAGAAGAACCACAAAGCAGCAATATTGAAGAAAGCAGTGCACTACTGAACAAAACCAAAACTAAGCTAAACAGTGAAGGGCTGGCACACTGTGATGGATGCCCAAGAACTCACAACCAGAGTTTTGAGATTAGAAGGAGACATCGATCTCCGATCGGAAATAATATCAGTCCTCATAAAACATAACAAAATTAACTCGCCGAAACACGATGCAAATGAGCTGAAAAACATCAGCAAGCTAGACCATAATCATCGCAAGGAAACGGTAGAAGTCAATAGGCACAACATTAAGCGAAACAAAAAGAGAAAAAAAACGAAGTCATTAGAACAAACCTCTGAGTCAGTTGAAATACAGATGACCAGAAATAAAATAAGCGAAGAGGAAATTATGTCTTGCGTTTCTCCAGTTTCGGGAAATCTGGTGCACATAGATTTCGACTGCACAAAAATAAATAAGCGATTGACGATCTCTGAAAAGTCGAAAAAACAGTGATCGTAAGGAATCTTTACTGCCACGGACGAGCAACAGCAGCACGCTCTTTACATGTCCATCGAACTACAATGAAGCAGGGCATGGTAGCCAGCAAAGTAATGGCGGAAAAGTGGCCTGCGACTTATCAACAGACCTGGATGCCACAAACCAAAATTCAGATTTTCCAGGAACTATTTGAGCAAACGCATTGTCAGGAGAATGCACGCTGTTTGAAATGTCCATAGAGATATCTGTAGATCAACCAACAGGCTCACCGATGAAGACCAATTTGAACACAGTATTAAAGACTGTAACAAAGGGCATGATTCAACCTTCCATCACTAAAAGAAAGCAGGATGCAGAAACGAGTTTTTTCCCCGACAGATCATTTTGTCTGGTAGTTCAGAGAGTCTCAGAGGCTACTAAGGAAACGCCAAAAGAAAGGGTAAAACAAGATCTGCTGATATTTCAAAATTTATTGAATAATACGCAAGAAACTGGTGTGACATTCGACATCAAAAAGATCTTTTTCGATTGGGGCCTCTCGTTACAAATGAAACGCATGAGGTTCGACCAAGACCATTAAAAGTCGTCTTGGGGAGCAAACAGCAGGTATATTAAGGAATTTAGAATTTTTATTTGGTAAGCACCGGCAAGGCACTGTCTATTGCTCTCTCGAAAGTCCCGACTACGAAAGAATCATCGTGAAGTTTTTTTCAGCCGGATTACTCTCCCACCGATTGGATGAAAATGAGGACACTGGTAGCAGAATTGAAAAGACGTCAATACGAGGGGGAAAAAACTTTACAATTGTAGACAACAAAATCTTCAAAAAAGTGCGCTCGTTTTTATGGGGACATCCGGTGAAATTGACGGCAACCACGCCGGTCAAAAGCCCTACCAAATGCCTATAGATTTGAAGCCAGACAGGAGAATGGATATATCTTGTGAAATATCCAGCAAAAATTGCCGTATGGAAGGAAGAACTAAAAATCTTCAGAAATCGAGGGAAGAAAACAAGATTAAAATGATGTAAACAAATGTGCAGAATCTATTGAACAAAATGGATGAAATAAAACTGGTCGTGGACCATTTACAACATGACTTCATAGCTCTAACTGAAACATGGTTTAATGAACAAATCGCAGACACATAAGTCAGAATAGACGGTTTTCAGCTTATCCGCATGGATAGAAACGGACGTAGGGGTGGTGGAATCGCAATGTTTATACGAGAAGGCATTGACTTCATTCCGGATGGGCCCTCGACAAACAGGATCTCTTCTTGCGAAATGCTTTGTTGTAAACTGAAAGTCCCAAACAAACCAGACCTCCATATTGCCGTGGTATATCGACCGCAAGGACAGCGAACGGACATGGACGAAGCACTCATCACAGAGGTAGAGCAAATCTGCCGTAGCAAACACTTATTAATACTTGGAGATTAAAACGCTCCCGATATCGATTGGGTGTCAATGTACTGCTCGCGATCGGAAAATTCATTCGAACAGAAATTACTTCAGTTGGTAAATGACGAGTTTCTAACCCAACATGTCACAATGAAGACGCGGTTCCGAAATGGGCCGCAGTCAAGCTGTTTGGATCATATCATTAGTAGAGACGACAATTGCATCCTTGCATTAAGTTCTTACGTGCCGCTTGAATGAAGTGATCATTGTGTTCTTGCTTGGGAGTACAGTCATTTTTCTGTACCCAAACGTCGTGCAGTTATGCAGAGAAATGTATGGAAAGGGCATTATCCCAAAATGAAAGAATTACTGAATGGGATAGACTGGAGCCCTGCACATGAACCTGACCCAAATGCTGCCTGGTTCTTCATCAGTAAATTGATTCAGCAGTTGGTAGAGAAATTCTGCCCACTTAAAAGGCGATCGTGTGTCTCCCGACCCGATTGGGTGACATCGGAAATAAAAAGGAATCTCAAGAAGAAAAGAAGACTGTGGAGAACATATGCCAGATATCAACAACCTGAACATTTTTCCACTTTTTAAGAAACAGCGAAATCGGTGTCGGAATCTTCTGAGAAAGAAAGATCAACCTTTGAGTCGGAAATAGTCAAAGACATACCAAGAAATTCGAAAAGGTTTTATGCTTACGTTAATAAGGCAAAACGAATTCGTGACTGCATTCCTTGTCTTAAAGACAATCAGGGAAACAGGTTAACTGATAACTCGGATAAGACCAGCCTCTTATCCAATTTCTTTATGTCCGTGTATACCGAGGAACCACCTTTTGACGAGGGCGTATACTACAGTACTGCCACATCTACAAATAAAATAAGCACGGTGTCGTTCCCAATGGAAACAGTTAGAAAAACTCCAAAACAGCTACAGCCCACTTAATCACCTGGCCCAGATGGTTTGTCCGCAAAAGTTCTCAATGAGCTCACAGACCAGCTGGCCTCTCCGCTCTCCAAGATATTTGAAAGTTCGATGGAGTCGGGGGCTCTGCCTACCGAGTGGAAGATAGCCAACATAACCCCCATCTATAAAAGGAGGAGAGAGGACATCACCAAACAGTTTCCGACCAGTCAGCCTTACAAGTATCTGTTGCAAAATGATGGAGTAGATAATCAAAACAGAACTGATGAGGCATCTTGAAGAAAATAACTTGCTAAGTTCATATCAACATGGATTTCGAAGTGGTCGATTCTGCCTCACTAACCTGCTCACATCCATGGAAAGTTGGAAAAAATCATTAGAAATGTGTTTATCAGTCCATGCGGTCTTCATTGACTTTAGCAAAGCCTTTGACAGGGTTCCACACAAACGTCTGATCTTTAAGCTCCCTCAAATGGGTGTGACTGGCAACCTACTCAAATTGTTGGCCGACTTTCTCACAGACAGGCGCCAGGGTATTTGTATCGGAGACGCCAAGTCTCACTGGGAAAACGTTCACAGTGGATTTCCGCAGGGCAGTGTTCTGGGTCCCATTTTGTTTCTGATATACGTAAACGACTGCCTGGATTGTCTGACATGCGAGAAGGTAATGTTCGCTGACGATTTGAAGTTATGGAACTCGATTTAAAAACCGGAGGATGCGCGGAAATTACAACAAAACTTACATCGCTTGCAAACATGGTGTGATGAGTGGCTGCTGAACCTTAATCTTAACAAAGGCCAAATAATCCGACTGCGGTCTAGTTCCAGAAGGATGATTAGGTTTGAATACCAGTACTTCATCAGTGGTTACCAACTCCAGGAGGTAAATATTCTAAAGGACTTGGGTATATGGATAACACCAACTCTCAAACCATCGTCGCACTGTGCGAATATCGCAAAGAAAGCTATGGGTATTTTAGGCGCAATCAGGAGGTCCGTCGTTAATTTTGACGGATAGCTTTTTGGGCGCGTGTTTGGAGCATTTATCCGGCCGGTGTTGGAATATTGCCTTCAGGCGTGGCGCCATTTGTACGAAACATGACTACGCGCTGCTGAAGAAAGTTCAACGGAGGGCAACCAAACTAGTCAGAGGATTTGAATGCCTACCCTATGAGGGCCGCCTAGCAAGACTTAAAATTTTTCCTCTCTCTTATAGGCAATGCAGGGGGATATGATCTTTGTCTTCAAACTTGTCAGAGGAGTTGATTGTGCTCTTCAGATGGCCAACGTTTTTGAATTGGCAATTATGACAATTCTCCGAGGTCACCAAAACAAACTGAAAAGAAATCACGCCAAACTTGAAGTGCGGGCAAACTTCTTTTCCCAACGGGTGATTGACGAATGGAACAAACTGCCCGCCTCAGTTGTTCAGGCTGAAAGCATTAAAATGTTTAAAAGAAGATTTGATGCATTTTTACTTGATGAGCATATATTAAGTCGACAGCAATGATCGATATACTAAAACGACTATTGCCATGTAACATTTGCTTGTTTTGCTAGCGTCTATATGTAAAAAGGGTTTTCAAAGGCTCTGCCTATCTCCCTTATATATACTGAATTATACTGAATACTGAACTTTTCGCATTTCTTTCACTCGGTTTTCACCAGAGAAGTTGTTTTCATTCCATCTTGTTGCGAGACTTTAGGATCGCCACTTAATCAGGATATTCTCCTTCGAAGAACTCAAAAGTCTGAAATCATGCGTATCTCCCAGACCCGACGAGATTCCACCAAAGCTGCTCCTCGAAGTTGCTCGAGAGCTGGCCAAACCGCTGTCCTTTCTGTGCCAGAAATCATTCGATACGGGAATTCTTCCTACAGACTGAAAAACAGCCCACATAACACGGCTTCCCAAAAGCGGTAGTCGTTCCCTTGCTACAAACTATAGACCTGTCCTCTATCTGTTGCAAGGTTATGGAGAAGGTCATCAAAACGGAATTAATGATTTGTTTAGCAACTCAAAACACATTCTCCAATGCACAATAGGCTTTCGTGGGAGAAGCTCATGTGTTACAAACTTTCTTTATACGATGCAGATCTAGACAGAGGCACGCAATGCAAAAGACACTGTGTATGGGGCTGACATTGATTTCCAGAAGGCCTTCGATAGTTTTCCACGCCAGCATCACCTTTACAATTTGTGAACGTTGGGTATTGGAGGCAAACTACTTACGTGGATCGAGCATTCTCTCGTTGGTCGTTCCCAAGTGGTCTGTGTAGGTGGATGAGAATTTCGAAGGTTGGTCTTTCCAGCGAGAAGTAGCTTATCCTCTTATTTTCTGTCCAAGATTATTTTGACAGGCTGTTGTCTCACAGTTTCTGACTGTTCAATATCCTTTTTTCCAATCCTGACGGCTGAGCGGTCGGTTACCTTCTCTCCCAACTGAAGTTAATCTTTCAGCTGGTGCTGAAACGTAGCAATATCAATGAAGATCCTTTTCTACGAGAAAGGAGCATTTGGTTCAGGTAAACCCTGGATAATTTCGAAATTCTCTCGGTCTACGGCGTTCTTCGATACACTGCCGACCATAATTTCCACTGAATGACCTGAGGGATTCATGATAGTCGTTTTTTATCTTCATAATCATGCTATGGTGTTTCCCAATTCTATCTTGCCACGCGTTGGTTTTTTGATTTCAAATAAAGGCTCTTTAGAACTGCTGGGTTGGCTGACAGACGTTGATTTTGAAGTTGGAACTGCCGGTTCACAAGTCATATACCCTCGCGGAGCAGTGTTGCAATATTAACCCTACACTGACTGTTGACCATCGTTTTTCATTCCTCCGTTGGTGGTCTGTGAAATCAGAAATGAGAATAAATTCTTCACTTGTCTGGCAATTCTACCATGACCATAACGATCTCTACGGTCCTCTAACCGTTCGACCCTAAGCCCACGGATTATGCCTGCGAAGATTTCCCCTGTCTAGCATCCTTGACGGTGACGCTTAAAGCCAGTTGATACGCATTGGGATCACACCTGTGGTGCTGAAAATTGGCCTCTGTCGTTAAATAATTTCTCCTACGATGAGGAGGGTTTCAAACCATCATAAACTCGCATTAGCATGTCGGTTCTACCTAACGCGTATGGTTTTCACCGAGGAGCGACAGTTTTTTTCACCTTAAAAACCCGCAAATTCCATTCAACATATGCATTTTCCATTAAACTGCCCAAGCAGGCTTTTCACTGTCTGCTCTTATATTTAATTTTTGACCACACAGATTTGTGTTATTTGTCATCACCAAGCAGTTGACCTACTTTTCATAACTAAACTGTACACGATTCGCACTCGTTTTAATTTATTTTTAACCAATGTATGTGCTCTTCCACATACTCAAATAAAACAGGTATCTAAATTTCTATTTTGAATATGTGATCCAAGCCTATCGACCCGTGGACCCAGCAGGATTGCAACCTACTCAAAAGGCTGTAGTGTCAGCCGCAAAATTAGTAATAGGTCAAAAAAGAACTGCCATATGTGATTAGCCTATATATCCAAATACTCTTTCCTATGAGTTACAGGCAATTTCGTGGAGACTTTATACAAACCTTCTGTGTCGTGCGTTGCATGGATTGCACTCACCTGTGTGATGACATTTTCTAACTTTCCACTCGACTTATCTCCGAGGTCCTCCATTCAAACTACGTGTGCCCCAAGGAAGATTGGATTTGAGGAAGTATTTTTTTCACCAAATTTGTCGTGGAACGTGAAATAACCTACCTGATGTGACTGTTATATCCCAGTCGTTGGAGGCATTCAAACATCAGCTTCACATACATATGTTGCCGCACCCCGAAGACTATGTGACTACTTAACCTTAAAAATGGCCGTGTACTACGTAAATCTTCCTGCATTCAGTAGATTTTTACTTGTTTACCTTGCTTCTTTTTCTTGCGATTTTTCTGCAACAAATAGGGAGTTTAACGATGTTAGCCTATTTCTCTCAAATATACTGAGCTGGACTGAACCATCAGCCCGAGCAACGCATAGACTATCACGACCTACATGATCCCGGAGTTAACGGATCTGGACATAATCAGTCAGAGCACTGCATCCTGATTGTCTCGAAAGCACGCCAAACTACTGGGTTTATTCTCATACATTGTAAAACTGTCAATATTAGATACAGGCTTCATAAAATGTTTGTCAGTCCTACTTTAGATTACTCCTCGTTTTTATTTAGCCTTTATTATGCTTGTTAACGGATGAAAACAGAATCAGTCCAGTACTTATTTGCTTAAATAGTTTTCTCTTCAGAATTTCAGCTCCTTGAGTTTACGAAGTTTTAGTCTTTACCTTAACCTAATAGCAGGCGATATCATTCGTTTATCGCTCGGATATAGACATTTCGAGATACGTATATCGACTGTATATCGACTTTGTCCTCATTTTCTATATATCTCTAATATCGACATGTCGAATACCTACGGCTCGCCCAATCTAATTACTTAACTGCGTCCACCTACTACGTAACCCTCATTTTCCTACCTATTTAGCTCGCGTATACGCCTCCGCAGTCGCATTTAACCGTTTCCCAACGTTTTGTAAATAATATGTAAACACATATGTGAATGCAACTTGTATTATAAAACGTGCAAATAATATATGTACAAACATAGTTAATAGTCCTCTTAATATGAACAATATGGGCTTCTGTGATGCTTTCAATCATGGGGTAGGCGGGTTGTCATCATGAGGGATAGGCGTGGAGGTGGCTAGTCCTGGTCGGCATTCTAAAAATTGACATTAATGTAACAAGAAACCAAATCAACTGACCATTAAAGGGTAATTCCGTCATGTGCCTTTGAATCCTCTTGGCGGCGGCGTCGAGGGACCTTTTTAGGCACCTTATAAATGCAGCCTCCAAATCATAAAGGTTTAAACGGCCGCCACCGTTTCACTTAACGTAAATTTCTACAAAGATAAAATTGTGATATTATAACCCACCAGTAACACGTCCAGGACATTATCCCTACGAGTAATACAAGCTCAACGTTAACTTGCTTCCAAATTCACGCCAGCGGTGTGCTGCTCTAATCTGCTTTCAATCAGGGAGGCAGAAGTCGCAACAAAGGCTGAGTCGTTGCATCCTAGCCCAGTTATTTAGGAGGATTTATTGATTAAATGCATTCGAATACAGTCCTAAGAGGTATGGAAAACGCAGACGCTCAGGACTCATCTGTGCGGAGGAAAAAAAATTCGTGGTGGGTATCGAACCCAGGTCGCAGATTCATGTGGCGACGCACATAACCACTGCGCTAAGTCCTCACGACAATTGGAAAACAAAAATGCATCCAAACAAAAAAAAGATGACAAAGACTGATATTCTGTTACTACTTCTCCTCCTGCAATACGGGCAAAAAGCCTGGAAACACTAATTAATGTCACCTACGAGGATGAAAAAAGTGCATGGGGTGTTTAAATCTCTTGCAGAAATTCTTATTGATGGCGAAAGAGATAAGTAACTTGAAACAAGAAATGGCCGATCTAAAAGATAAGGTTCATAGTTCACCTGGAAAAAGATATCCGTAGCAACGAGAATTCCAACCAAAGAAATAACGTATGCAAATATAGCTTCCTCAAGAATACCTAATGTAGAGCTTAAAGACATTGCGTCTACAGAGCTCAGTAAATCAGTAGGCATTTCCTTCCTTCAAAAGGGAGATCAAATCAGCTCATGCACCTTACTACTGTCATCGGCATTAAATACAACTATTATTAAATGTGCTGGATACACAAACATATGCGGCATTGTTGCTAAATGATACAAAAAAGGGTGAAGTTGAAAAGCTCGTCGAATTTGAAAGCACCGAAGACGAAGAATTCAAAGTCGAAAAGGGCCAAGAAGCTTTCACAAAAAATGGTTTGAACTCCGTAAAAAGCTCGTTCTTACCGATAGATGCTCAAGTGCAATCCTCTGTTGGTAATAGAGGAGCAAGTGCAGGACAAACTAGCAAAGTTCACAAAAGGGGTTTTCCATTAACTTTAGGAATAGTTGCTCAACTGACGCAAATAACATCGTCGACCAGAGTAGAATTCTTCCTGATACTGATGCTTTATCAACAAATCTGAACTTAAAGTCACCAAACATACATTTCGACCGAAAACGCAATCTCGTTATTAAAGGGGTTCCCGAGTCCACTTAACTGATTGCAAAGGAAAGGGTAGAAAATGACCTCAATCTTTTCCGAGAATACTCATATTCGATTCTTCGAGATGGCGAATGCGTTACAGTGCACCAAACATTCCGTTTAGGTAAAGCGGATGTTTCACATGAACTATCATCACCAAAGGCCTCTTAAAATCATTCTTGAAAATGATTTTCAGGCTTCGCGCCTCCTACAACGGAGAACGGCTCTCCGTAGCTCACACAGGGATGTGTTTTTTTCAGCCGGATAACGAACCCAAGGAAAGGTACAAAATGAGGATGCTGAGAGCAGAACTGAAGAGGAGGACCGAGCAGGGGGAAAAATGGCTCCGAAATAAAGGACGGGGAAATAAAAGTGATAAAGAGGTCTTTCTTATGACAAACCCCGTACATAATCAAGATGGGTTCTCGCCAAAACGGAGGACACTAAATACGATGAACACAACTGTACAGAGCTCGAATAATACAAAGAAGGCGCTCCAGAACTCGGATGATGACCACTCATCAGAACACGGCGTCGGCGGGATGGACACCAGTTCATCTCGGAAAACAATGACAGACTCTAGTATTCAATCGTGCGAAATGCGCAGAAGTCTATATGGAGGAGTTACCCAGTCTAAATTGAGATTTTTGCATACCAATGCTCAGAGTCTCCTATCTAAAGTAGATGAACTCAAAGCATTAGTATCAGACTGAACCCCCGATGTCGTTGCCATTACGGAAACGTGGCTCAAAGCCGAAATCGGTAGATAGCGAGGTTTCGATAGATGGATACCAACTTTTTCGAAAAGACCGAGAAAATAGAAAGGGAGGAGGAGTGGCCGTATATGTTAGGACAGGAATCTCGGCAGTCCAACGAGCACACTCCATCTTCCTTGAAAATGCATTTCTCTGGATAAAAATTAAAAAGGATTGTTCACAGAACCTGAAATTCTTGACGATCTACAGACCATCGAACATTCCAAGTGCAGCTGATGAGTCCCTCCTCCATTTGGTCAAGGAAGTAGCAAGTCACCAGGAGGTGCTTATTGCTGGAGATTTCAATGCACCTATTATGCTGGGTAAATCTGACATTTGATGGTGCACCAACTTCCTTCGGCCACAAGCTAATGGATCTCACTCCCGACCAACCTCTGGTACAGAAGGTTAACATACCAACGAGATTAAGAGAGAACCAGAGAGCAAGTTGCCTGGACCTATTATTAACGAAGGACTTCTCTAGCATTGATGCATTGTATTCTTTTGCACCCCGCGGTAAGAGTGACCATAGTACGCTAATGTGGGATTACTCACTTTATTCTCAGCGTCAAAATGGAACGGAATGCAAGCAAAATATGTGGAAGGCTGATATTAACGCGATGAGAAAAGAACTGATATCTATAAGATGGGATTGTTTGCTTAAAGGGAATCCAGAGGATGACTGGCGATCATTTAAGACAGTCTCACTCGATCTGATTGAACGCTTTTGTCCAGTGAAGGTGCAAAAAAATAAAAGTCGCCCCGCCTGGTTAACAAGAGAACATAACAGGCAGTTAAAGAAGGAGTATAAAAATGGAAGGTATTCAGGGAAACAGGGTCAGCAGAGCATCTCAAAGAATTTCGTCATCAAAGAAACTCTAGAAAAAAATGATTCGTCAGGCAAGGAAGAACTATGAATCAAGAATTGTTCAACAGGCTGAATAAAAATTAAAACTTTTATTCCATTATATTTTTATTTTATTTATTTATTGACAGTTTACAGGCAAGGTCAAAAAATATACAGAAGAGGGTCAAGCTGACAGTGAAAAAAAATCCTGATCGTTGTTTCAGGTGTTTTCAGGAGAAAAAACTGCAGCTTATTGAGTAATTAAAGTTCAGGACAGGGACGCGTTAACACAGGTGCCCGGCGAAGAACCTCTCCATTCAGTGTTATGGATCAGATATTCTGCACCAGCAGGCATTTCGGCGAGTGGCTGTTCGCTGTCGACTGAGAAATAAGCCGATTGAGGTCTGCAGAGCCAGTAATATTGCCCTCAGCATGAAGACCAGCACAGGATTCAGAGTCCATGAACGCCAACAGAACCGAAGAGAGCTTCAACAGAGTCAGCACCCAAACGTTTTGGAAGGTGTCCTGAATGTAGAAAACTAGTGACAGTTCGCGTAAACAAGAGATAGCTTTGCTGAATTTTGATACATCTATGTAGCTTATTCCAGATTGCTATAGCGTTTACCGAAAAAAACTGTCGGTATCTAACTGTGCGTGCCAAAGGAAGAAATAAAAATACATCTCGATGACTGGTGCGCCGAGAGTGGTCGAGGTGCCTCAGAGATATAAGGGGGTTAAATGTACGACTGTTTAGTAGTTTAAACAGTAAAAATAGTCCCTTCTGTAATCTGCGAAGCCACAGCGGGTCAAGGTTTGTAAGCTCACAGCGTTGGTGATAAGACAGGTTTAGGTGATCTGAATAGAAAACTCTTTTTGTAAAGAAGTGCTGGACTGATTCTATCTTCTTTCGTTCACTAGCGTGCAGAATACATAATAGAAACGAGCAATATACCAGACTAGGCCTGACGTACATTTTATAGAGGCTGATTCTTATTTTGACGGTTTTGAAATTTCTGAGAATAAACCCAGTAGTTTGGCGTGCTTTCGAGACAATCAGGGCGCAGTGCTCTGACAGATTAAGACTACTAGAGTATGATATGCCCAGATCCTTTATAAGTCGGGGCACGTTTAGATCGTGACCATCTATGTTTAGGTGGGGCTGATGGTTGTCGCCAATAACCATCACGGAGCACTTTTGCCAAGAAAGTGAGAGGCGCCATGTGCGACACCACTGAGCAAAGGCCTGAAGATCCTTTTTAAAAAGCTCGAGCACGATTTTGCGATCAATCGGTTTATATCGATAGGCAACTTTTTAATCGTCAGCGTACATAAAGGGCCTACCATACTGAAAACAATCAGGAACATCGTTGACAAAGAGGCAAAAATAGAAGCGGGCCGAGCATGCTGCCCTGAATAACTCCGCTCCTCACATGCGTGGGGTTGGAGATAACATCAGACATTTTAACCCGTTGTGCGCGAGCATTCAAATAGGAAAATATTAACTTCAGAAGCTTGTTACCTATGCCGAAGGAGGCAAGTTTCAGCAGTAGGAGATCATGGTCAACACGATCAAAAGCCTTAGTGAAATCGAAGTAAACGGTGTAAATTGCAAAACCGCTATCTCTAGGTGTAGCACATGATCAAAGAAAGAGAGCTGGCAAGTGTCACAAGACGTTTTTTCGAGAAAACCATGCTGAGCCGCATTAAGTAGGTTATTTTCTTTTAGGTGACACATCATCTTTTCTTTGATCAAGGACTCGAAGATCTTCGAGACTGCTGGTAGTGTATTAATTGGTCTAAAGTCGTCAAATGACGTAGGTCGGCCGTGTTTCGGAATAGGTAGTATGTGCGATTCCTTCCATAAAGTAGGGAAAGTTTCACTTTCAAGAGCAAGATTAAATATCTTATACAGAAGGGACGGAAATATATCGTTTGCATCCGCCTTTAGAACGCTGACCGGGACGCCATCTGGTCCTGGACTGTAAGATTGACGAAAACGCCGAATGGCTACGGTCACGTCCCAGAGGGTTAAAGTTATGGTTTCGAGGACATTACCGGTCCAAACCCGGATGTTAGGAAAGGGCGCGACGGTATGTTCACTAAACGTTCTAGACAAGAAAGCATTGAAGCTATCAGCAGTCAACTAAGCGTCAGCTATTGGGTTTCCTAAAGCATCTCGAAGTACGGGGTGCTGCGTTTTTCTCTGCGTTTTAAGTGTGCGCGAAGAAAGCTTCGCAACATTTAACGAAGGGTTTTCGGCAAAATTAACCTCATCGGCTTGTCGTTTTTCGTCAGACAGCCTCTTAGCCTCTTCAAAGATTTTCTGGATCACGGGCAAGACAAAGGTGTCGTTTTGTAGATGAAAAAACGACGGAAGAGTCTAGGCAGTCTACGGCGGAATGATAAATGGAGGTATACTTCATCCTTGACATTAATTATTTTCTTACGGGGAACAAAACGAGAAATAGAGTGGACCTAGAACTTTGTAAAAACTATCAGTACAAACATTCACATCCGAACATACAAAGAAGTTAGTCCAGTCGTGGGAATTTAGGTGTGTTAGCAATTCCCTCATATATGCTGATCAATAGTCGACTAAAAAACAAGGACTTAGTGGCAGTACTCATGGATAAGAATGGTGTTGAAGTCGTTGAAAATTGCGAAAAGGCCGAGTACTTAGGTCGGTTTTTTGCCTCGGTATTTACTAGAGAACCGGAACTTCAGCTTGACCAAGTCAACAGTGCTGTTATAGACGCCAGTCCAGTGCTTGAATATATACTCTTCCAAAAACCTCTGGTGGAACGAGAACTGCAAAATCTGAAACAAGCGAAGTCATCTGGTCCGGACGATATACCGGCCAAGTTCTTGAAAGAACTGGCCAGCGAACTGTGCAAACCACTAGCGCATATATTTAATTCGTCACTCGAATCACGGAAACTGCCATCCCAATGGAAGGGAACAAATATATAACCCATATACAAGAGTGGTGCTCGATCTAATGTCAACAATTATCGGCCTGTCAGTTTATTCTCCATTTGCTGTAAAATAATGGAATCAATATTCAAGAAGGCAACCATGAAGTTCCTTGAGGAAAACTAATTACTCTCAGATCTCCAGCATGGCTTCAGACATAATCGCTCCTCTATTTCTAGTTAATTACTCTCCACAGAGCAGTGGACTCGTGCACTGGACGAAAATGGTAGGGTTGACGTCATAAACACTGATTTCAAGAAGGCGTTTGACAGTGTCCCACACAAACGTCTCATCTACAAATTATCTGAAATTGGCATAAGAGGAATGCTGCTGACATGGATCGCAGACTTTCTTACAGGTAGATTGCAAACTGTGTGCGTTGATACCTTGAAGTCAACACCTACTCCGCTTCTAAGTGGTGTCCCCCAAGGCTCGGTATTACGGCCGTTACTTTTCTTCGTGTACATCAACGACTGTGTAGACGACCTGGATTGCAGTGCCATCATGTTTGCAGATGATGTTTAAATTGTGGAGGGTCATCAGATCTGATTTCGATAGGCACGCGCTTCAAGAGGATCTCAACCGTCTTAGCAGCTGGTCTGCTCGTTGGCTCTTAAATTTTAACGTTGGGAAGTGTGTGGTCGTAAGACTGCATACCCTAAGGAACAGTGAGGAGGATGATTCCTACCAATACATTCTCAATGGGCAGCCCCTTTCAATTGTTGAGCAACAGAAGGACCTCGGTGTTCTAATAAACTCCTAACTTAAACCATCTTCACAGTGTTTAAAGGCAGCTAATCGCGCTACACAGGTCTTATTTGCGCTCAGACGTGGATTTGTACAGATTGATAAGGAACTATTCCAAAAAACCTACGGGGTATTTGTTCGATCTCACTTGGAATATGCCGTCCAAGCCTGGCATCCGTGGTTTAAGAATGATTATCTACAGCTGGAACGAGTGCAGGCGAGGGCTACGAAGATGGTCAAGAATCTTTGTCATCTGCCTTACGAAGCCAGACTGGTTGAACTTGATTTTTTTCCTCTAAATTACAGGCAACTACGCGGTGACCTCATCCAAACCTACCGGATTGTCAGAGGCCGCGAGTGTTCCCTAGAATTTGGTGACTTCTTCGAATTGGCTAGGACGGAACATCTGCGGTGTCATCCCTTTAAACTGCAGAGAAAGTTTGTCCACACGGAAGTCCGTCGGAACGCCTTTTCGTAGAGGATCGTTGGAGCATGGAACGGACTCCCTGACGAGGTGGTCCTTTCAGAAACTTTTGACACATTTAAATTCAAACTAGATACGTATTTTCTGAGAAACTATTTTCAATATAATGATGATTGTGTAAGCAGTGGCAGCTTGCGCCTGGCCCACGCATATCGATGACCCTACATTTTTATTTGTCAGATTTATCACTGTAAAAGTTAATACTATTGACATTTTTGCATGTGAATAGGGAGCTCAAGGGCGAAAGACTACTTCCCTCAATAAAGTGACTTAAAGTGACTTAACACTGAAACCCGTCCTACCCAAAACGATGTGAGCTTACTAACCTCGACCGTTGTGGTTTCGCAGATTACACAAGGGACTATTTTTACTGTTTAAACGTTTAAATAGTTGAATCTTTAACCCCCTTACTACTCTGAGGCAGCTCAAGCACTCTCTTTGCACCGAGATGTATTTTTATAAACATAAAAAGATTAATTGATTTGGCACTGCTCGGGCACCGTCAAATTCTTAGAACACAGGAAAAAAAACTAAAAAACTCCTCTCTTCGTTAACTTCTTTAGCTTTGTTTGTTTGCAGGCAAGGTCAAAAATATATATATACAGTAGAGGTCAAGCTGACAGTGAAAAAAACTCCTGATCGTTGTTTCATGTGTTTTCAGGAGAAAAAACTGCAGCTTATTGAGTAATTAAAGTTCTGGACAGGGACGCGTTAACACAGGTGCCCGGTGAAGAACCTCTCCATTCAGTGTTACGGATCCGGTATTCTGCACCAGCAGGTATGTCGGCGAGCGGCTGTTCGCTGTCGACTGAGAAATAAGCCGATTGAGGTCTGCAGAGCCAGTAATTTTTCCCCTCAGCATGAAGACCGGCACAGGATTCAGAGTCCGTGAACGCCATCAGAACCGAAGAGAGCTTCAACAGAGTCAGCACCCAAAAGTTTTGGAAGGTGTCCTGAATGTAGAAAACTAGTGACAGTTCGCGTAAACAAGGGATAGCTTTGCTGAATTTTATACTTCTAGGTAGCTTATTCCAGATTGCTATAGCGTTTACCGAAAAAAACTGTCGGTATCTAACTGTGCGTGCCAAAGGAAGAAATAAAAATACATCTCGATGACTGGTGCGCCGAGAGTGGTCGAGGTGCCTCAGAGATGTAAGGGGGTTAAATGTACGACTGTTTAGTAGTTTAAACAGTAAAAATAGTCCCTTCTGTAATCTACGAAGCCATAGCGGGTCAAGGCTTGTAAGCTCACAGCGTTGTTGGTAGGACAGGTTTCGGTGATCTGAATAGAAAACTCTTTTTTTGTAAAGAAGTGCTGGACTGATTCTATCTTCTTTCGTTCACTAGCGTGCAGAAGACTAAATAGAAACGAGCAGTATTCCAGACTAGGCCTGACATACATTTTATAGAGGCTGATTCTAATTTTGACGGTTTTAAAATTTCTGAGAATAAACCCAGTAGTTTGGCGTGCTTTCAGAGACAATCAGGGCGCAGTGCTCTGACAGATTAAGACTACTAGAGTATGATATGC